>QLPG01008694.1:0-50871 GCA_003314385.1 Gomphus sp. MG54 | reverse complement strand
AGCCATGAAGGCTTCAGAAGAGGTAAAAGCACAGGGGGAGGAATAATATTATAGACCTTCAGTTTTGGAGGCTCAGATTTCTTAGAATTGTTGGACTATAGATACTTGATTCTAAATAGAGGATAAAGAAAATAGGGGGGCAAAGATATTTTGGAAATTGATTAATTATCTATTCTAGTACATGACTTTTGTTATATACTAAATATACCTGTGCATGTCCCTTCCCAGAGATACATTATTGTTGACATGTCTGTTGCATGTGACCTGAATGTGACATGAATATGATGCACACTGTGCTGGTGGAGACAGCTGATATAAGCGAGGTTGGGCACCAAACTCGCTTACATCAGCGAAATATACATGAAATTTGGTCTCAAAAGTTGGCCACCCCCTAAAAAAATCGGTAAAAATCCAAAAAAATGTTAAATCAACTCCATTTTGCAGTGTGAATCTGATTCTGTAAAAATTAAAATATTTACATGAGCCGTTCTCTTGGAATCAAAAAAGCAGGCTTTGAGTGTCCACGACTGTAGCCTAGACCTTGCTTACATCACTTTCCTCATTTAGTGACTCCATTGAACCTCACAACAGTCTTAGTAAACTTTCACTTGCTTCCTTTGTTCTAACCATGAGTGTTACTCACCCACCTCTGCTGTAGTGTCAAATCCACATGTCAGGTGCTTGTCAGGCTTTGGGTACTGATGAACTTTAGGACTGCTGAAATGTTGGGCAGACAATGGCCAAGTCCTGCAGGCCAAGAGTAGTGGTGTTGGCTTCAACATACTTGTGCATTGCACCCTACCTGCCATGTGTGCCACTGATTTGCAACAGACAAGATACTTGGGAGGATGCCGATGATGCTGGCCTGAGTTGAGGACTTAACAGAGGGGAAGAAGGTAGAAGGGCCTAAGCCTAGTTGATACCCAGAATAAGGAAATATATACATGCATGTCCTACTTATATAGGTTTTAAGAAGTGACATGTGGAATAAGGAATGTGAGACAACAAGGTATGCAGAGCATGTGGTTATTGTCCATGACAAGTAAAATTAGAATGAAGGAATGTAAAATGGGGATAGAACAATAAAGGATAGAATAATAGAAATGTGGCCAAGGATAGGACAATAGGAAGTGACTGACTATAAAACAATGTAGCCATGGCCAAGGATAATACAAGGACAGGAAGTCCTGAGGTAAGGTGGGTCAAGGATTATGGAGTGAATGGTACAGGGTTAATGGATGGTGAGTGAGGTAGAGCATGAGGAGTAATTGGCAAGGAGTGTAGGTAGTGGATGTGCTGAGCCAAGACCGGCGTACCAAGTGATGTGCATGTGGTGTGGACACTTGTACGTGGACATAGGATGGTTACTCAGTCAGCATTGCTGAATTACCGGGTCTCGGTATGTGTACTTGACAGCGCTTAATAAAACAGATACCAAAGGGTTCTGTGGGTTTCTGAAGGATTCTGCAGGGGGCAGGGGGTTCCATAGATGATAGAGGGTTGAAGGTTAAAGGGTTGGAGACGGAAGTGATGGAAAGCAGATGATGAAGTGCTGGGACTTAGGCTGGTGGTTGACTTGTGATGAAGACTTGGGTGACTAGTCATTGTGGGTGTTCATGGTTGGAGGGACTTGGCTTCAACTCATGTATTGTGCCCTCCTCAATTGTCTGTCCCTAATTTTGGAAAGTCAGAGAACATAAGTGCAGATACTAAGTCAGAATTAGGCTAGAAACTAGGTCGGAAACTAAGATGAAAATTAAGTCGATATTCAAACTAGCAAACAATCCAGTTGACTGGAGGTTGTATACTGTACATGTAGACTAACTTGTATTTTCTACTGTCTGGTCAAAAGACAAGGGAGGGGGGAAAATACAAGGGGCAGATAGAAAAAAAAAGAACAAGGGGAACAAGTTACTCAGGCACCCCAGAGGCAGCCATTGCAGAACAGGATAGTGAGATTATGGGATCATAGGATCACAGGATTGCATAACTCCAGGATCCCAGAGGGATGGGTGGGCAATTGGTCTCTAAACAGTGCAGTTGGAAGATCATTGGAGATGGGTGGGGTGGTAGCATGACTACAAGTAGATTGATCTCGGCCATAGATCATAATACTACCCTCCTATTAAGACTGAGCCCTTGAGGTCCAGTGTCTATTAACATAGTGATTAAGGTGGAAATAGATGTGGAAAGTTTATAAGGTATTCCAGGGGTTAAATAGGTGTTTCTGGAGTACCTGTGATCCATAGCCTATAAAAGGGATGGGTTCTTCTCCTTAGGGAGTCCTCCTTTTTCTCCAATGTCAAGTGTTGAAAAAGACCTTGAAGCGCAGTACATGTAAAAAATCCAGGCCTTCTAAGCAGATTTTGAGGGGCAGTTGCAGCAGATGAAGGAAGAAGGGGAGAAGAAGAGGGAAGAGGCTCAGAAAGTAGAGGAGGAGCAGAAGATGGTGGAGGAACTTAAAATGGTAGAAGAGTGGAAAAAGGAGCTGGAGCAGAGAGTGGAGGAGGAGAGGGTTGCAGAGGAACAGAGAAAGGAGGAGGATGGAAGGTGGAAGAGGAGCAGGAGGTAGAGGAGGAGTCAAAGATAGAGGAGGAGTCAAAGATAGAGGAGGAGTCAAAGAAAGAGGAGGAGTTGAAGATGGAGGAGGAGTGAAAAGTGGAGGAGGAGAAGAAGGTAGAGGGGGAGTGGAAGGTAGAGGAGCAGAGGATAGTAGAGGAGCAGAGAAAACCAGAGGAAGAGTGGGTGGCTGAGAAGGAGAGGATAGTCCTGGAGCATATGCTCCTAGAGGATCTTTGGAAAACAGAGGAGCAGCAGAAGGAGAAGGAGAAGGAGCAGTGCTGAGAGGATGCTGCTGTCCTATTGGTCATTGAGGGCAAAAAAATCCCTCAAAAAACTACCAGGGAAGGTGGTAGTCCTGTGTCATCCAGTGGCATCTCCTTTACTTTGAACATTGATTCTCTACTGGCTCACCAGATTCATGTGGCCAGTAAAGCCATTTCTTCAATGGATTTGCCAGTAGTGGGTCCTAGTACCACTCCATTGGAGATGGAGAAGAAACACTGATCTCATAAGGAGGAGCAGGGGAAAATTCCCTGGGCTCAAAAATCTTTTGAAAACCATCTTATATGTGAGGCACAGGATGCTGGGAGGGAGGTGGGTCTTGGGCACATCAAGTCTAGTTGTCAGGAGCTGACTCAGCAACATCCTGATTTATATCATCAGGCTACCAATCAGGGGATGTCCTCCACATCATTGGGGGAAAAGATTTGTGATTATTGTCATAAGTAGGGATTTGAGTGTGTCTGGACTCTCCTGGTGAAGTCCTGCTTGCCCTGCCAAAACTGCAAGACAAAGTGTGAAATTGAAGGAGTGTCAATTGTCAGAGGCACTTGTTAAAAAAAGCAGGCTCATGAGGAGATGGAGGTACCTAATAATAGTTAAAAGCCGGGGGAAATGGTGACGTAGCTATTTTTTGATTTATTGATATATTTTTGTATTTTTTATGGGTGTGTGTGATTTTATAACCCTTGTATATGCAGTGGTATGGCCGGCCTGTATCGAAGGTTTTTAGATGCTGACCCAGGGGTATGGCACGTGGTCGACCGGGTAGAATAAATGCTGTTGGATGCTTGGCAAGTAGAAGCATATGAGATAAAACACTGTAGTTATGGTGTACTACACCTAGAGAGGTTATCCCGGCGTATCCAGGTTCTTGATGAGATGGTTGAAATATACGTTGGATCGAAGACCCAGTTGCACACGCAAACGTCGAGCTCAGAGATCGATCGAAACACAGATGGGACTAGAAGTAATCTATACTCTAGTAACTGTCCAGTATTTATATGTGAGTGAACCACGGTACTATGAAACAATTCCTCTCTAATGCGACGGTGGCACTCTAGACCCGGATGCAGGGTTGCCATCCTGCTTTGTGATCCCCCCTTCCACATCATCAACTGCAATCTTGTACTGAACTGTGCTATGTTACGAAGTATTCATTGTCCTTGGTAAGTCCTTTGTTGCATGACAGCTGGCTATGTATTCTGCTTTGCAACTGGATGTTGTCACAATAGCCTTGCATTTGGAGCTAGGGAATAGCACGGGTTTGGCCAACCCGCACAGGTCACTGGGTCAGGTGCCCTTGGGTGTGGGTGTGGGTCAAGCCCACAGCACCTGTGACCCGCCCCAACCTGGTGCATCAACCATGTATGCATACATGTGCATACGTATGACACCCAACTGGCCACTCACTCCTGTTGTACATGTGCATGTATGATATGCATGTGCATACGACACACACACATACAACACACACCCACATATGACACACATGCGCTGCACTGTATGACATACATGCGCTGACACTAATGAGCCATATGTGCACACGTACAATGTGTTTGTATCAGCGCTTGCATGTACAGCACATTTGCACGTTTTAATTTTTACAGAATCAGATTCACACTGCCAAATGAAGTTGATTTAGCATTTTTTTTTTGATTTTTACCAATTTTTTAGAGGGTGGCCAAATTTTGAGACCAAATTTCATATATATTCCACTGATGTAATTGAGGTTGGGCACCAACCTCACTTATATCAGCTATCTCCACCAGCGCAGTGTGCATCATATTCATGTCACATGCACATAATTGCTATGTCACATTCAGGTCACATGCAACAGACATGTCAATACCAATGTGTCTCGACATGCACAGGTACCTTTAGTATATGACAAAAGTCATATACTAGAATAGATAATTAATCAATTTCCAAAACATCTTTGCCCCCTATTTTCTTTGTCCTCTATTTAGAATCAAGTATCTATAGTCCAACAATTCCAAGAAATCTGAGCCTCCAAAAGTAAAGGTCTATAATATTATTCCTCTGCCTGTGCTTTTACCTCTTCCAAAGCCTTCATGGCTTTCTCTGAGACACTCTGATGACCTTTCTGTTTTCTGACAACCGATGCTATAGCATACTGTTTAAGTAAGAAGTTGAGCTATAACTACTAAAATTTACTTATGACCAGTGCATTGAATAAAATGCAGGGAAATGTCTGTAAATAATATAGTATACTTATAGCTTGAAGTGTTGGGCTTGCAACAGCTTTTTTATTTATAGATACAAATATGTTTTTACCTGACGTCGGTTATAATGCACTTCCACAAATGTAATCCATGAATGAATCACTTATCGGGTCAAGACGATGATGCACAGCCGCAACACGAGGAGCACTGAAGGGGCAGAATTTGTCTCCACGAGGTCCTACAAACGGAATAGACACCATCCCTTCTCAACCATGAGCCATTGTTTAAAAATTAAGATCGTGTTTTTCCTATTTAATTGAAATTGTGAAATCTAGTCACGCTATATCAATGTGCTAGTCATGTTCCAATCTATAATGCGGCGGAGAGGAATCGATTTATGACCATGGAAAATATTCCAATCACCAAACTGACCAACAATGCTAGCTACGGTCCAACCCCAGATAAAGACTCCGTCAAGAATATTTTTTCAAGATGGCAACAGGCAGCACTTAGAAACAATAGAACTATTATCAGTATCAGTCTTACAGTAATACTCCCATCATCTCATTGATTCCCTCTGTAGCCTAAGTATGGCAAGCATATCTCCCGGGAACAGTGTTGATGTCCTTGAAAAACCATCTATTCGCCTCCCCAATCCCACGTAAATCACAGGCCGTTTGTTAGTAAGGCATCGCACAGCACGACCTCACCCTGACATCCGCGATTGTTCTCACGTCTCGGGCACAGGGACTCATGGTATCTTTGCATTGGTCCTTCCGACTGACAATAGCTTATGACATCAACGCGTATCAACAGGTAGCCAAATTACTCTTCCAATCCCAAATTATCTTTGCGCGAATCCTTGAGCAGTCAAATCCGTCAAAGATATCTGTGGAGCATTGTGTAATCTCACTTTTATCTGGTACACTTCTCAACACTGCAATTGGAGCATGCGAATTCTTCTCTTGGATACATCAAATGATGTGCCAGAGCTTCTACTGGTCACTCTGAACAACTTGGAAGCAATCTTTGTTGGATGGATCTTGCTATTGTGCGCCTGCATGAGTTTGATTTATCAAATGAGGCTTGTCAATGGAGTTATGTCTGTGACATTGTTATTACAATCTCTGGTCATATCTAATTATACGATTTCTATCTCCCTCTCCGAACCCGAAGGAAAGGTGATTGGATATGTGGATAATCAGCGGGAGTTCGATCGCGCCACGCGTCACAGCATCCCCATGCTTTATCTTAATTTGTTCAATTTCCTAATTCCCTCCTTGGGGTCAGAGGGTGAGTCAAATATGAATGTCAGTCTCGAGGTGCACAGGATGTGATTGGAAATACAACCTGTCAATTATTCCAGAAACACGGGAATCTGATCTGAGATATCTTGAGTTATGATTAATATAGATGCTAAAGAATAAGATCTCAGTCTTATAATGGGACTCTTTTTGATTGGTATAAGAAGTACCTAAGGAATAAGCTAACTATGAAGTCAGTAACTATTATCTTTAGATTAAAGTATATGCACTTGCATCTCAGTCTTATAATGGGACTGAGATGTTCCGTTGTAAATATCCATGCTTTTATACTATTCTAAGGAGAAACGATGATCCGGTTCTGCGTGCATTAGAAAGCAATATCTTGTTGCTTAGGAATACGGTTATATCCATAACCGTCCCGGGAGTGCTGCGCTCGTTACTCAGCTTTGTCATGCTCGTTCAACAAGATATGGGTGAGATGGCTGTTGTGGCGCGGTCGACTTGAAATCTTCTTTGTGATGAGTTCATCACTCTTCTGTCATCTCGCCCTCTTGGGGCCAGAAGGTGAGTCAAGTATGAATGTTCGTCTCGAGATGCACTGGGGACCCAGGATGTGGTTGGAAATACAACGTGTCAATTATTCCAGAAACACGGGAATATGATCTGAGACATGGGTGAGATTTGGCGTGGTCGAATTAAAAACTTCTTTGTGATGAGTTATCTAATCACTCTTCTTGCATGTCCGCAGAGCGATTATATTTTATACTGTAGAGCGTTTGACCCTTGATTTGACACAGTAATTGTGATGAATGTTAATCCGAAACCTGCCTGCATTTGATTCATGAATTAAAAAGTCCTTTACTTAATATGTTGACGGTACGTCTTGACGGCGGATTAACTGACACTGACTTTTAAGAACAGTCGGACTCTAACATAGTACCAAATCCTCAATGTCTTATTGAAAATAAGTTAGAGTTCCAGTCGAGTATGGCTGATCAGAAGAGGTCTGATCTCCCTTCCCGTTCTAACTCTGGAAATATCAGCACATTTCATTGTTGTGATATCTTGTTTCACCCCTTTGGGCAGGGCTGTATGGCACTAAAGATACTATTTCATTTCGCTTGGCACACCCTCGTGCCACTCCCCCTATCCAAGATCCTACAAGACTTGCACGGTTCTTTTCATTTTTTTGTCTATCAGCCTCACATCCCAAGAAAGTGCAATTTGTGATTGACACTTGAATCCCAGATGTCCCAGAATATTCAAACCTTCGTCCAGTTGGAATCCGATCTGTGAGCGGCCTGCACCGTCATAGGTTATGCAAACTTACAACCCGCACAGTTTAGCTAGAGGCTATGTCCAAGCCGCTTCATACGGTGAACCCTGGAATAATTTGTTAACTCGTCTTGCTACACCTCATCGCTTTACATAGCTCTTCTCGTCTATGACACTTTACTCTTGGTGTCACATGAATTAAAGTACATCTGGAACAAACGGATCAGGTTAGGAACAGTCCTATACGTTCTAGTTCGCTACGGGAGCATATTGGGTTATATAATTACATTTATACCATATCCAAACGATCAGGTGAGTAGTCATAGATGTACGGAATGTATAGAACTCACATCCATGGCTAGTAAGAAATCCATTTCGCTTCCTACCACAGCTGACACAATAACTAAGAATCTGTGTCGACGTTTTTCGCCTTAACCTGGCGGTGGTTATATTTCTTACTGCGGGGATACAAGGTATCAAAATGACCGACTGTTCATTCATCAATTGATGTATTATATTCTTTGAGGGCTATTCATGGCACGGGCATACGCCATTTGCAGTCACAAGAAACCACTTGTTTGCGTGCTTGGTTCTATATTTATGGTCAACCTTGGGTGCCTAATAGTTTGTCCTTGTGGTTTTCACTTCCTACTTATTGAAATCTCTAACCTATTTCATAGTTTGAGTTGTTCATGACTTCCTGCCACCCAACTGTAAAGGAACTCGTCTTAATGAACACGTATGTGATTCAAGGTTGCTTTTCCGAGCAATTGAAGTACTTAACATTGTTTTTAGGTGTGAGACATACATTGTTTCACCGGCCGGAAATGTTCTGTTGATATATCTTCTAGTGGGAACCATTAACAACGCATTCTTCATCCTTTTCGACACGGTAATCGTCGCAGTGACCCTTTCCAATTCTCTGGGAACCCTGAAGCAGTTAAGAGAGCATAGAGCATCCAATTCAAAGCCATTGACTCAGGTTCTGGTCGAACAGAGTAAGTGCTTGCATCATTTTAGTTTATCATGGCTGATATTAGTCAAGGCCTTTTGAGATACGGGTATCTGATTATGATTGTTCTTCGCCAATCCAATATCTAAAATTCAATTAGATTTGTGCTCACGGTGACACTAACAGGCACGATCACAAACAAGGTATTACTCGTCGCCATCTATTTGAATTTTCGCTGAGCGATACTATCGCAGGTCTTGAGAGTAAGTTTTCCCTGAGATCACTACCTGAACATGTAATCTGATATCAATAGCCTGTAATTGGTACCATCCTTGCACCTGTGCAAGACAGGTCTGATTCCCGCGACATACAATATTAGGACACGTCACTGATGCCATATGTAGCCTGTATGTTATTATCATTTGCCGGATTCATTTGGACCTCCAAGAGAAACACAATCATCCAAATGGTACCACACATTCCCGGTCTCATCGGATAAGCAGTTTCCGCGCAGCTACCCGACGGATTCATGACGCCATTATGGACGAATTCGGCGACTGGAATGCAACACTTGACGTCGAGGCCTCTACGCCGGACACTATCGAGCTGCACGATCGGCCAAATGGTGTTCCGGAACGGCTTGACCTAAACGAATTTCCTTGGGCTTGGAGGTCTCTAGGAGAGCTAGAAAATGCACCTCCTGAGGTTTCTCAAAACCTCCGCGTCAGGTGAGCTTTCTTTTCCCTTTCTCTTTTTATGATAGAGGCTTGTTTCACTTGCTGATTCAAATCTGTTTACAGGAATAACTAAACCAGTTTAAAGATATTTTCAAACAAATTATGGCCATTATGTGATAAGAGATGAGTGACAATACCGACATTAGATCATATGTTTATGTGTTGTAAAATACACTTGAAGCACCACTGGACGAAGTGACACCACAACCAGGCTACGGGTCATCTTTCTCCCAAATGTTTTTTCCATGACTACATCAGTGATTACAACATGTATAAAGTACACCTAGGTGGCTATAATACCCCAGTCTGGTCACTGAGCTTACAGTACTATAGATTGTGCCTGAGTACAGTATGTAGACTTCCTTGATACAGATTTCAGTCAAGCTCAATTTTAGGTCAAAATTTTGTAGATTAAATCTAAAACAAATTATATTACAGCTAAGAAGTGTCTTGAGAACATTTTTGCTCTATATTATGGGGGCAAACAAGCTTTTGTTGTGGCAGAGTAACTTATTTTGTAGAACAGGTCAAAATGTCACAGGTATAGGTTCTTGATACAAGTGTGATACACAATTCTCCATGCATGGAATTTGCGGCCTGGTGTGATTAGTCATCCATTTCTTTGTATCATTAGCATGTCACATGTCACACTTTGTTAGCTACAATATCTTTGTGGTCAGATTAAGGTCAATTTAGGTCAAATCCCACTTGGAGTTTTTGTAGTTAGCAATAGAAGATGAATGGCTTCCCCAATGTGAACACTCTATGACAAAACCTTTCAGAAAAATTGAGCAATCACTGATTTAAGATTGCATGGATCAAAATCGAGTAAATTTTAGTTGAAATTAAATTCCTCCTGAATGCAATTCTTCTCCCTCCCTTATGTGGTTTAGCTTACATGTTGCTTATATATAGTAGATTATGTGTGCAAAACCTTGTAGCAATGGAATGAGAATAGACCTTGGAAAATCAATTTGTATCAAGGAGGTATTCTGTATCAAGGAAGTCTACTATACTGTAGTTGCTGGTGAAAAGAATATCATACTCCTATTCACAAAATATATCATCACCATATGTTATACTAACTCTATTCCATATTATACTATGCCAATCAATATCTTGAACAAATTAAGTAGATGCGAATATCTTCCTGAGCATAGTCATATATAATCTATTTATATATTGTATGGTCAGGCATATGGCATAATGCGATATCTTTTATCAAATCTGTATAGCATACTGTCAAGTACACGTATCAAGGATCCAGTAACTCGGTGGAACCGACCAATACTCCATTAGTAACTGTGTACAAGTCACTCGACGAGTTGTTCTTGGCTCGACACACATATCGGTCGCATTCCTCACTCCCATCCCATGCCTACTCCTCACCCCTTGGTCTGCCTTACCTCGGGACTTCCTGCCCTTGTGTTATCCTCAGTTACAGCCCTTGTTTTATAGTCAGGCACTTCCTATTGTCCTATCCTTGGCCACATTCTTATCATCCTATCCTTTATTGTTCTATGCCCGTTTACATTCCTTCATTCTAATTTTACTCGTTGTGGACAATGACCACATGCTCTGCATACCTTGTTGTTCCACATTTCTTATTCCACATGTCACTTCTTAACCTATATAAGTAGGACATACATGTACATATTTCCTCATTCTGGGTATCGACTAGGCTTAGGCCCTTCTACCTTCTTCTCCTCTGTTAAGTCCTTGACTCAGGCCGGTATCATCAGCATCCTCCCAAGTATCTGTCTGTTGCAAATAGGTGGCATGCACAGCAAGTAGGGCGCAACGCACGAGTACATTGAAGCCAATGCCACTACTCTTGGCCTGCAGGACTTGGCCATAGTCCCCCTGACCTTTTGCCAACACCCCTTGGCAGTACTGAAGTCCGTCAGTACCCAAAGCTTGACACATATACAAAAATGGTAATTCTAAACTTACTGCTCAATCAGGGAGGTAATTCAATGCTTTTATTGACAGTACTTTTTAAGTAAGAAGTTGAGCTATAACTACTAAAATGTACTTATGACCAGTGCATTGAATAAAATGATGGAAATGCCTGTAAATAATATAGTATACTTATAGCTTGAAGTGTTGGGTTTGCAAAACCTTTTTTTTTATAGAGCTCCTCCACCTAGGGAATGGCACGGGTCACCCATAGGTCAAATGTGGGTGATATGGGTATAGGATGAGTGCTGTCAGAGTCTAATTTGTAACATGGTTGAGATCGATAGCTTTACTGTCAGCATGTGTGGTGTTGTAAGTTCATGGTATATTCCTTGCTCCTTGAGGTATGTGCTAAACTCATTTAAAAGGAACTCCCCCCCACGATCAGTGCATAGGGCTCTGAGTATTTTATTATAATAGGTATAAATAAGTGCATGGAATGATTTAAAACTGTTGAAGGTGTCACCATTTGTTTATAAAAAATATATCCATTTGTAGTGCATGTGTTAAGCTTTGGGTACTGATTGACTTCCGTACTGTGAAGGGGTCGGGCAGACAATGGCCAAGTCCTGCAGGCCAAGAGTAGTGGCATTGGCTTCAACATGCTCATGCGTTGTGCCCTACTTGCTGTGCATGCCACCGATTTGCAACAGACAGGTACTCGGGGGGATGCTGATGATGCCGGCTCGAGTCGAGGACTTTACAGAGGGGAAGAAGGTAGAAGGGCCTAAGCCTAGTTGATACCCAAAATGAGGAAGTATGTACATGCATGTCCTACTTATATAGGTTAAGAAGTGACATGTGGAATAAGGAATGTGAGACAACAAGGTATGCAGAGCATGTGGTTATTGTCCACAATGAATAAAATTAGAATGAAGAAATGCAAAATGGGGATAAAACAATATAGGACAATAGGGAGTGGCTGACTATAAAACAATGGGGTCGTGGCTGAGGATAATACAAGGACAGGAAAGACGGACCGAAGGGTGAAGACAAGGAGTGTGGATGGTGGATGTGCTGAGCTGAGATAGGCATACCATGTGTTATGCATGTGGTGTGAACACTTGGTTGTGGATATAGGATGGTTGCTCGGTCGGCACTGCTGAATAAACAGGTCTCAGTACGTGTACTTGTGTCAGGCTCTGGGAATGCCGAGGAGTGGCCAAGTCCTGCAGGCCGGGAATAGTGGCATGGCTTCAACGTGCTCATGCGTTGCACCCTACTTCCCATGCATGCCACCAATTTGGGACAGAGGGATACCCTGGAGGGTGCTGAGAGTGTCAGCCCAGGTAAAGGACTTTAGACAAGAGGAGAGAGGACAAGAAGGTGTAAACTTAGTTGATTTCCAGAACAAAGAACTGTCAAGCCCACAATACCATGCTCTGATTTACTCGGCAGTACTGACCAACTGAACCTTACCCATATCATCCCTCACCAGTGTATGGCCTTGGCTCAGTACATTCAGTTCATCATTTGGTTCATTATCCCTATCCCACCCTCCTATTCTTCATTATTCCCTGTCCTTCCCCTTGCCTGTTTACCCTCGGGACATTTACTCTTTGTTGCCACTCGGCAGTGGCCCTATTGTTTTATGTTCGGCCACTTCCATTCTATTCTCACTCACTCTTTTGTCCTTGGCCATACTTTATTGTTTTATGAGCATGGTATCATGGACTTGACAACTTGACACCGTCCAGATATATCATTTGCAGTTTCTTTATTATTGCAGTTCTTAGAGAATCCAGGGATTGCTCACTGGAATGTAGTAAAGAGAGTATTCAAATATTTGAAAGGCATGAAAGATAAGAAGCTGGTCTTAGGGAAGAGTCAAGATGGCATAGTAGGATACTCAGATGCCGACTGGGCCTCACAAGACCATAGGCACTCTATATCGGCTTATATCTTTCAAATTGACTCTGGGAGCATCTCATGGAGCTGCCAAAAGCAAACGATCGTGGCACTCTCATCCACCAAAGCAGAGTTCATTGCAATGACTCATGCCATAAATAGGGAATGGCACGGGTCACCCACGGGTCAAATGTGGGTGACCCGCACCCAACCCATGGGAAACCTGAACCCATCAACCCATGGGTTTTTTCCCACAGGTCGATGGGTGTCGGGTGCAAGCCGCACCCGCACACGACATATGACACAAATGCGGCGTACAAACGTGCCGTACGCATGCACGACATACGACACGAACGTGCCGTATGTGCATGCAATGTACGACACGAACGCACCGTACGTGCGCATGATGTACAACACAAACGCACCGTATGCGCACGCAAAGTACGACATGAACGCGCCATATGGGCATGCGATGTACGACATGAACGCACCGCATGTGTGCGTGTCATACGCATCAGTGTACGGTGCATTGGTGTCAGCGCATTGGTGTCAGTGCATGCGCATATGGTGGATTGGTGTCAGCGCAAGCACGTGCAGCGCGTTCATGTCGGCCTGTGCACATACGGTGCATTCGTGTCATATGCGTGCATGTACAGCGCGGTCATGTCATATGTGTGCGCATGTGGCACGTGTGTGTCGTATGCACGTACAAGGTTGAGGCGGTGGGTTGGGCCAGGTCACGGGTGCTCTCGGCTTGACCCGCACCCAAACCCAAGGGCACCCGACCCGGTGACCCATCGGGGTTACCCTAACCTGTGCTATTCCCTAGCCACAAAGGAAGCCATATGGCTCAAGAACTTCATAACTGAAGTTTTTCAACTAATAAAAAATCCTATAAAAATATATGCTGACAACCAATCAGCTATTACAATAGCTTATGGTAATCAGCAACACTCAAGAACAAAACATTTCGTCATTCAACTCTATTTTATCCGAGATACGATTGAGAGGAAGAAAATTCAAATTGAATACTTCCCAACCAAACAAATGGTTGCAGACATTCTCACAAAGGATTTACCAGGACCCAGAGTGAATATTCTCACCAAAAAACTCGGTATATATTGAGCTTGAGGGGGTGTGTAGGGTGCATGGATGCATCTCACCCCTGAGAGGCCAAACTCAATATATTTTATTTTTGTATCAATTTCAGTGCCATCTTGTGCACAATTTGATTTCATATTTTTTGGATTATTTTTTGTATTTTTATCCTCAAAATTGAGGAAGCTATTGTATTATTAGTTGTATGCTACTTATGGGTGCTTGTCTATGCACGACGTGATGTGCATGGCCAGCTCTCTGGATAGGGACTGGTAGCCTGGCTCAAACCTTTGATAGGGTCAGGAGCTGGTTGTAGGATATATGTGGGTGAAACATCACTCGCACATGCCTCCCTCCTCAGTGGTTGACTGCACTGAGGAGGTGAGTTGTATGGTATAGCTGTTACGATGATGATAAAGGATGTTATCATAATTTATATTAATCTCCCAATGGTGAGACAATTGGCGAGGTTCAGATTGGGGCTTGGCTTCAACATATTGCATTGCACCCACTTAGACCACACGGTCCCCGATTTCATAAAAGCAAAGTAGATGGAAGTAAATAGGGGAACCTTAGTTAAAATCAAGATTGATTTTCTGACTGAAGACTGAACTAATAGTACAAGATCTTTTATACTACTTTCTAATCTATTAGGAGTCAAATAGATTCCTATAATAGAGTGAGAAAGCCGAGGATTGTGAAAAGCGAGAAACAGAAATACTACATCCCAAATAATGATCTCCTTCATGACATTGTGGAGTGACATGTCACTTGGATTCCCAATGAAGTTACCCTAAGGAATGTAATAGCAGATCGGACATAAAGGAGCGAACGGAATTGCAAACAGATGAAAATGAAATGAAACGTAATGAATGATATTTAATGTAAATGAGGACAGAATGGAAAAGCGAGCATATGGAGTGTGATGTAACTCAGTGGAGCAAATTGACAGGAGCATGTGATGCCAAGACAGATACACGAGGTGCATATAGTGATGAGATTATGAGCAAATTGCAGTAGGTTTGAAGAATTTCTAGGCAATCTAAGTATTTTATCTCCTCAGTGTAGTGGTCAGGGGAACCCCTGATCATGAACCCTGACCAGCGCCAACCCGCCTGTACTCCACACCTGCCAACCAAAGTCCATTCGATCCACTCATGGCAGTACCGAGCATACTGCTGATAGTAAAGCGACCGATCTCAACCATGTTCCAAATCAGACTCCGACGGTGCTCATCCCATATGACTTTCACTGTCGCCACATCACACAGCCAATGTCAGGCACCGTACATACTGACAGGCCTTGGGAAAGCCAAAGGGGTCAGATGGGTAAAGGCCAAGTCCTGCAGGCTAGAAGTAGTGGCATGGCTTCAACATGCTCGTGTGTTGCATCCTACTTCCCATGCGTGCCACTGATTTGGGACAGAGGGATACCTGGGAGAGTGCCGAGAGTGTCGGCCCAGGTAAAGGACTTGGGACAGGAGAAGGGAGGACAAGAAGGCGTAAACCTAGTTGATTTCCAGAACAAAGAACCATCTACTATCAAGCCCCGGATACCAAGCTCTGGTTCACTCGGTAGTACTAACTGAACAACCCTTGCCTTTTAGTCCCACACACCAGTGACAAGGCATCCCTTGCCAGTACATGGTCTCGGTCCGGTACATTTGGCTCATCGTTTAGTTCACTTTCCTCATCCTGTCCCCTCTATCCTTTGTCATTCCTTCATTTCCCTTCCTTTCCCTTGCCTGATTACCCTCAGGACATTCACTCTTTGTTGCCACTTGGCAGTGGCCCTATTGTTTTATGTTTCGGCCACTCTCTATTGTTTTATTCTCACTCACTCTTTTGTTCTTGGTCATAGTTTATTGTTCTATTCTTGCCTACATTCCTTTGTTCTATTCTTGATCATTGTGGACAATACTTCCACATGATTCTTCATACCTTATTGTTCTCCATTCCTTGTGCCACTCTGTTCCACATCTCACTTATTAGCCTATATAAGTAGCCAATGTATGTAGATGGTTCTTCGTTCTGGAAATCAACTAGGTTTACGCCTTCTTGTCCTCCCCTCTTCTGTCCCAAGTCCTTTACCTGGGCCGACATTCTTGGCACTCTCCCGGGTATCCCTCTGTCCTAAATCGGTGGCACACATGGGAAGTAGGGCGCAACGCATGAGCATGTTGAAGCCATGCCACTATTCCCAGCCTGCAGGACTTGGCCACTCCTGGGCATTTCCGGAGCCTGACATCTACATACATTGGCTACTTATATAGGCTAATAAGTGAGATGTGGAACAGAGTGGCACAAGGAATGGAGAACAATAAGGTATGAAGAATCATATAGAAGTATTGTCCACAATGATCAAGAATAGAACAAAGGAATGTGGACGATAATAGAACAATAAAGTATGGCCGAGAACAACAGAGTGAGTAAGAATAGAACAATAGAGAATGGCCGAATATAAAACAATGGGGCCACTGCTGACTGACAATGAATAGTGAGTGTCCCAAGGATAAACGGGCAAGGAGAAGGACAGGGAATGAATGAATGACAATGAATAGAGAGGGTAAGGTGAGGAAAGTGAACCAAACGATAAACCAAATGTACCGAGCCGAGGCCACACATGATATGGGTAAGGGTCGGCTGGTCAGTACTGCCGAGTAAATCAAAGCTTAGTATCGGGGGCTTGACAGCCAACCATTCTATTCAGTACACCGATCTTCAGACTCTCAATTAGTCATCATGTCTTCTTCAGAGCTCATTCCCATGCAACGCTACAACACCCAGGACACCTGCATCCAGGCAGAACCATTAACATATCATTATCTTCGCGTAACCCCACCAGCACATTTCTCACTCACAAGATGATCCCATCCAATCTACACTCAGTCATATGTGATAGGAGATGCAGTCTATTTCCCAGAAAGTCAAGAACCATACATATTTCTTGGAATGACGTCTAGACCAGCATATCGTGATAGGAGTAGAGTGGAATACAAGGCAGAGTTCAGGGCACCATCCCATCCTGATTACCCTGCCCACTCCATTCGACTCTCTCTTAAACACAAAATGAGAGTGCACAACCGTATACCCATTAGTCCTCCTACTCCCAGACCCCTATCCTTGGAGTGGATACTGGAGAAATTGCGGAAGATATGTTGCCTGTGACCTGGAAATACTCTGAGATGACTCAGTCCCCTGACTCATCCTAAGGCCCCTCAGGAGTAGTAGACAAGGTTGTTAGACATTTATTGGTGGACTTCCTTATTGTTTCTTTTATATGTTTCCCCTTTTCTTGGCATGACTCAGACCTGTTTCCTATTCTGTTAGTCTTTTCTCATTATTATTCATCACCCTTACCTTTTTGGTTACTCTTCCCCTATCATAGCCCCTAGCCCCTATTCATGCAGCCTCGATGCTGTACCATTTCTCCAGAGTTTCTCCATAGTTTCCTCTTTTGTATACTTTATTCTCATGCTTTGTCATTCAACTGACATAGCCAACCTCTTGCATCGTTTTGCATCGTTGCTTGGTTTTTATATATAAAGGCCTCTGGCTCACCTCTGTAATAACAAGTTCAAGTTTACAAGTTAAAGCCCCAAGTCAAGTCTCCAAGTCCAAGTCAAGGCTAGTCTAGAAACGTCTAGACTATTGTATTCAAGTCCCAAAGTCAAAGTCCAAGTCTTAGTTAGCGTGACGCATTCACGTCTCATCAAGGTCACGTCCCTGTCACATCACACCATATTTCGTTCACTTTCTATTTTCATTCATACATTGCCAAGTCACAGAACTCATTCCAGCTGTGCCGAACGACTGCGCTAGATCCCACCAGAGAAAAGGACCGGTGCGTGCAGGCTTTTAGGTATTCATTACCTAGAGCAACTCTACACCATGCACCGAACCATCATCCCTGTTGGCGAGTACCCCTTGGAAGGGTCGACTGTAACCCTTGGCTTCCCTTTTGTCATCCGTTCTCAGGGTCGAGGCCCTGGTGGAACTTCCTGGTCGGTATGGAGGGTGATGCCCAGTAGAGCGCGGAGTGCCATAGGGATGGTGCTTATATACAGTAGTCAGTAGGCGAAGGGTTCCCTAGAGTTTTCTCTTTAGATCCCCCTTCGCCAGGTAGGCTAGCCCCCATGTATTAGATACTATACTAAATCTTTGGATCCCCCTTCACCAGTGTGCCGCCTTAGGGTAGAACACCTGCTTAGGTTGCCCTTACAGTAGAAAACTCTCTCCTTCGAGAACTGGCTGCTCCTTCATATGACTCCGAATTGAATTTCTTCAGAAGTAGCGACAGCAGCAGCCCCTCCTCATTCACTTACAAAATCTTACTCTCCAAGGACTTGCCATTGGCCCAGGAGTTATTGGACCGACTGGCCGGTATAGAACACGAGTTACTAAGAGAAAGAAGAGAGAAGCAGGACCTAGAAACGAGGCTGAATGCACTACAGGCAACCACGATGAATCTAGTGGCAGGCCTCCAGACCCACATTCAGCAGCCCATGAAACGAACGGCAGAACCTGCCAAGCCCTCCAAGTTCAATGGTGACCATTTTCACAGGCGTGCCTTCATGCAGTCTTGCACCTTGTACCTCGGCGTCTGCACCACCAATTTTCCTGACAAGCAGTCTCAGATCCTCTGGGCACTGTCCTTTATGAAGACAGGAAGTGCAGCGACCTTCTCTGGCCGAGTGTTTACACACAAAGCAAAGACAGGCAGGCCACTCTATGCCAACTGGAAGGCCTTCGCGGAAGCCTTTCAGGAACACTTCTACCCCCTGCACGAGGCCACTGAGGCAGTGAACCAATTAGAGTCGTGCCAGTACCACCAAGGCAAGCATTCATTCGACGAATATATCGACCAATTCGAAGACTTAGGTGGAAAGGCCAAATACATGGATGGATGGTCCATCGTCATGAAGTTTTGACGAGGCCTTGACCCCACTATCCAAAGTCGCATCGCACTGATGCTAGACGGGAGACCAAAGGATGATGACATCTCGGCATGGTACACCACAGCGTGAGCGGTTGGCCCTCACGCGTGCAGTGAATGAAGCCTTTCAGGGGCCTCGATTCCCATCACCACATGCCTCGGCGCCACAGCCTAGCTGGAGGCCCATCGAACCCACAATCAAGCAAGCAGTGCCCACTCCCCCTAGAACATTGTCGGCCCTCATTCCCCTGATGCGATGCCACCCCTTGGGCCCGCGCTGTCAGGAGTCAGATACTGACGGACTTCGGTACTGCCGAGGGGTGTTGTCGAAAGGTCGGGCGGACTATGGCCAAGTCCTGCAGGCCAAGAGTAGTGGCATTGGCTTCAACGTACTCATGCGTTACGCCCTACTTGCCGTGTGTGCCACTGTATTTTCAACAGACAGATACTCAGGGGGATGCTGAAGATGCCGGCCCGAGTCGAGGACTTAACAGAAGAGAAGAAGGTAGAAGGGCCTAAGCCTAGTCGATACCCAGAATGAGGAAGTATGTACATGCATGTCCTACTTATATAGGTTAAGAAGCGACATGTGGAATAAGGAATGTGCGACAACAAGATATGCAGAGCATGTGGTTGTTGTCCACAACGAACAAAATTAGAACAAGGAATGCAAAGCGGGGATAGAACAATGAAGGACAATATAATAGGATCGTGACTCGAAATGGGACAATAGGGAGTGGCTGAATATAAAACAATGGGTTGCATCCGAGGATAATACAAGGACGGGGAGTCCCGAGGTGAAAAGAACCGAGGAGTGCGGATGGCGAATGTGCCGAGCCGGGATCGGCACACCAAGTGTTATGCAGGCAACGCGGGCACTTGGTCGTGGATGTAGGATGTTTGCTCGGTCGGCACTGCCGGCAGATGGGTCTCGGTACGTGGACTTGACAGAATGAGACGTTTGACTCATTAACATACCTAACATCGGCCGCATGCACACACATATGACTGGTTCGCCTACGACACGCACACGTCGTATGTGTTCGTGTATGACACGCACACATCATATGTGTTCGTGTACGACACGCATATCATATGTGTTTGCATACGTTACGCACGCGCTGCATGCTGCCAACATTGGGTATGTGGTAGCATCGCGCAGTGGGCAGGCCGACGTTGGGTATGTGTATGTGGTAGCGTCTGGTCCACTTGGCCAACGTTGGGTATGTGGTAGCATCCATCTGTCAAAGGTTGGTAGCATTGCGCAGTGGGCAGGCCGACTGACACCAAGCTGATGTAAGCGAGGTTGGCGCTGAACCTCAATTACATCAGCCACAACCCGCGCAGTGGGCAGGCCGACGTATGTGTGTGTTTGACACCAAGCTGATGTAAACGAGGTTGGCACTGAACCTCGATTACATCAGCCACAACCCGCACTACCACTGGGTTCCAATACCCGCACCAATCACTGGAAATTTGGTCCCAAAATTTGGCCACCCCCTAAAATTATCTGTAAAAATCCAAAAAAAAGCTAAATCAACTCCTTTTCAGAGTGTGAATCTGATTCTGTAAAAATTAAAATATTTACATGAGCCGTTCTCTCGGAATCAAAAAAGCAGACGTTGTCTCTGGTTCCGATGACAGCTTAGTCAGTATCTGGAATGCTACACTCAAAACGTGACCCATCGGGGGAGAAAGCGACAGACCACACCCAAATTTGAATGACCCTCCAATATGTGTTCTATCTCTCCTTTCGCATCATTCCAGATTCTCACTGTCATATCTCTCGACCCAGACATGACACGAGTACCATCAGGCGAGAAAGCCACAGACTCTATCCAATCGGAATGCCCTTCTAATTCCTGCTCTGTCTCCCCAGCAACCACACTCCAGATCTGAATAGACTTCCAAGACCCAGAAACGATACACATCCCATCAGGAGAGAGAGCCACAGGCGGCACTACATGCGAATGACCCTCGTATGTGCGCACATTCTCTCCTGTATTTGCATCCTAGATGCACACTGACATGTCCTCCGAACCAGATACGACATGTGTCCCATCACGCGAGATGGCAATACATTACACCACGTCTGAATGCCCCACCAGCATGCGTTCCAACTCGCCCGTAGCTGTGTCCCAAATACAAACAGACTTGTCGTAGGACCCAGCGACAACTCGGCTGCCGTCACGAGAGAACATCACAGAGGTTACGACTGCACGGTGTCGCATGACTTGCTCGGATGTCAGTCCCCAAGAATCCGCAACACCCACAACGACTTTAGCTTGAGGAAGGCTACATAAGGATGTCGTATATTTCTGCCAGAGTAAGGATTGTTTGGGAATCCATGTCAACGCCGAGCGATAGGTGTTGAGGCAATGATGGCTTATAGCTTCAGATCCCATCTGGAGGCATCGACGAGCATCATCGAACAGCAAGCGGTACTTGTTGTGCTTGGTCCGGGATTTCTGTGAGATTGATGAGCTATAATTCATTTCCAAACAGCAAACTCACTGATATCACTTCTTTTGCCTTGCGAAGAGACTGGACACCGGATTCTAGCTCACCAAATGCACTCAGGCACTCAAACCAGTGCAATATGTGGTTTTCGGCGAATTCAGACACCCCATCGAGCATCGTCGATGGATTTGCAGGGGACAATGCTTCTAGAAGATGAAGTGCCCAATACATGCAAGAGTATTGGAGGGCCTCCGGAATAATGCCAGGATCGGTGATTTCATGTGGAAGTATCCCAATTCTATCTTCAGCCAAGCCACAAATATTATAACAAAGTGACTTATTCATGCATTGAAGACAGTTGGTGGCCAGTTTGTGGTCCGCATCCAATTCATCTACGCTGTGTGCTAGGCAACGCTTGGGATCGACGATGAATTCACGGAATGAGGCATGAAAGACGGTGACATTCCCATCATTGGTAGAGGGAATATGGATTACCGACCAAAATCCAGATAGGTCAATCTCAACTTGATCTGGTGGCTTCTCTAACAAGGAAGCAATCCCGGTGATTGACATTGGGTTTTGAACACAGACTACTGTGGCAAGCAATTCCTGTCTCGCCATCTGTTCTGAAGGAATCAGGAGATTCCTGAATGCTTCATCTATTATCAAATTGTAGAAACTGTCCAGAGATCGGAGAGGCAACACTGAGCATGTGAGTTCAGTTATACGAGTCTTTGGATTTACGTTCGTATCATCGATATACCGTACCGCAGTAGCAGCATATATGAATAATCCATCTGACTGGTCAACAAGATTCTTTATCTCGGGTTCAGTTGGCCAGGGAAGGTTAGGCTCAGAATATCTGTGTTTCGTTGCAATATTGGACAGTGAAGATCTCAGGTACCAAAACACTAGCCCTGATCCGCCGTGAATACATCTGGCCAGGCCTGCGCTCCTTGGTCATCAACTTCTGCAAATCCTGCACTACATGTATGCGTTCGAAATCGCAGCGTCACAAACCCTACGGCTTCCTAAAACAACTCCCTATTCCTGAACGACCATGGAACTATGGACTTTATTGAGCAACTCCCTCAGTCTTCCAGTTTCACATCGATACTAGTGATAGTTTGCAGACCCACCAAGCAAAGCATCTTCATCCCTACAGTCGATACCATCACTTCCGCCAATTTGGCCAAACTGTTTGTGCTTCACGTCTTCTCCAAGCATGGCGTACCGAACCATGTAACATCTGACTGCGGAAGCGAATTCGTCTCTCACTTCTTCAGGTCCCTCGGAAAAGCCCTAGACATGCGCCTACACTTTACCTCAGGCTACCATCCGGAAGCCAACGGCCAGACCGAATGAGTAAACCAGATGCTGGAACAGTACCTTTGAGTCTACTGCAATTACCAACAGGACAATTGGTCCGAACTGTTGCCGCTAGCCGAATTTGCGTACAATAATGCTCCAAACGCCACCACGGGCATCTCTCCCTTCTTTGCCAATAAGGGACATCACCGGAACCTCACTGTACATCCTGAGCGCGACCTTGCCTCCTCTTGAGCACGCGAATTTGCTGTAGATCTCAATCAACTCCATGGAGCCCTGAAAAAACAAATTAGTCAGGCCCAGTCACGATATCAAGCCGTGGCAGACTCCCGCAGACTCGCCTCTCCCAAGTTTCCCGTCGGAACCTCAGTGTTCGTCAAAGCCCAATTCTTCCGAACCACTTGACCCTCCAAGAAACTAGCGGAGAAGTATCTTGGCCCCTTTGAAGTAATAGCACACGTCGGCACCCATTCCTATACCCTCCATTTACCCAACTCTATGCAGGCAGTACACCCGGTCTTCCATGTTTCAATGCTTGAACCTTCTACCCCCAATACCATACCCGATCACGTTCAGCCTCCGCCCCCCCCTGTCAAGATCGACGGAGAAATCGAGTACGAAATTGCCGCGATCCTTGACTCAAAGTGCGACAGAAGACGCCCCAGCCTGTTAGCCCATTTCCTTGCATTGCACCCTGCTCTTCCATGCGGGCCACTAATTTAGACTGAAGAAAGACCTGGGAGGGCACCAAGAGTGTTAGCCTGAGTAAAGGACTTAGACTAAAGAGGGGGAGACAAGAGGAGGTAAACCAAGTTGATATTCAGAGTGAGGAACTATCTACATATATCTGCTACTTATATAGGTTAAGAAGCAAGATGTAAAACAGGGTGGCATAAGGAATGGAGAACAATTAGGTATGAAGGATCATGTGGGGGTATTGTCCACAGTGATCAAGAATAGAATAAGAAATGTAGGTGAGATAGAATAATGAAATATGGCTGAGAATAAAATAATGAGAGAGTGGATGAAAATAGAACAATAGAAAACAGCCAAAGATAAAACAATAGGACCGTGACCGAATAATAAATGAATAATAAGTGTCCCAAGGAAAAACAGGTAAGAGAATGGATGGGGAATGAGAGAATAGTAGGGGATAGAGGGGATGGGATGAGAGGAGTGATCCAGGTAATGTACTGGATGTACCGAGCTGAGACTGCATGATAGTGAGGGATGATATGGGTAAGGGTCAGTTGGTTGGTATTGCCAAGTGAACCAGGGCTTGGTATCATGGACTTGATAGTATCCCCCCTCTAGCAGCTGAAGACCTGAAGCCGGTAGGCAGAGTTTCAAATTAGAGTTCTGGGCACCCATGTAATGTCATGGATTGTTTGGGGAATTTCCCAGGCTTCCCATCAGCTAACCACATCAATACCCTCCATCAGTAATACTCCAATTGGAAAATGGGTGCTGAGACCAACAATGAAAAGTGACAATTAGAGCAAAACTGGCTCGATAGACAGCATCAGTGGGAGAAAAAGAAGCAACAGGTGGTGAAAGAGGCCACTGAGGCCCTGAAGAAGGCAGATGAGGTAGCTGCTGAAGTGGTGAGGATGGAGGTGGACAAGGTGGAAAAGGCTGCTAAGACAGCAGCCAAGGTAGCAGCCAAAGCTGTAGAAGAAGCTTGCTTGGCCAGCGAAGCTGCCGAGGTGGCTGAAAAGAAATGGGCTGAACTGGCCCAATGGGCAGGAATGGTGGCACCTGAGAAGACACATGACATGGAGGCTCCCCAAGATGTGGAGGAGCAGAATGACACACCCAAAAATGAGGGTGTTAGGACTGCTAGGGGGCCCAAGGAAGACTTGGGAGTGCCGAGGAAGATGATGAGTAAAAGGAGTAGGAGTGTGGAAGCAAGGCTGAGTAGGAGAGGCAGGCGAAGGGGGGCCAAGGTGTGTGGGAATGTCTTTCTTCTATTCTATCTTTTTACTGATTTTTTCTGCTAGTCCAAAAAGAAGCTGACCCAGGAGTGGTTTCCCTCCCTCTGTCTTCCTTGTGACCACTGCAAGGAATGTGGGGAGGCTTACTCAGTGAGGAATGTAGAGGCAGCATGCAGATGCTGCAATATGTGCCAGGTGAAATGCAGCCTGGCAGTGCAGGGTAAAGAGTCGAGAGGAGGTGGAATCAGATAAGGAGAGCGAGGAGGGTCAGAGTGTGGGGGAGGAAACTGAGGAGGAAAAGCAGCTGATGAAGAGGCCAAGGAGGGTGTTAGAGTCCAAGTTTGCATCAGGTCTGAGCTGACGTAAGTTGGTCCGAGTCGTGTGTTCAGAGTCGTAAGGACTTGGCTTCAACTTTAATGTTGCGCCCTCCTCAATCATCAGTCCTTTATTTCGGAGGTTCAGAGAAGATAAGTTTCGGAGTTCAAGAGTGAGTGGGAATACTAAGTCGATATTTGAACTAAGGTATAGTACAGAAGTCTGGAGGTATTTATACATGCGATCCTTATTGTAACTAATTAGGAATAGTCAAGAGAACAATAAGATGAACGAAAATGGAGTACAAGAGAAATATACATCTGGTATTACAATAAGACTATTGTTCGACGAAAAAGGAAGATGTCTGAGGTCCAAGGTCAACGATGCTAGTCGGACTCGGAGGTGGCAATGTAGGTTCAGATTTGGTTCAGAGTAGGGTTCTTTCGTAGCACCCTATATTGGATGTCCAGGATGTCGGAGTTATATCGCAGATATAACAGTGCCCTCCAAGCCTCGAGGTCCTGGTGCTTAATGGTGATGGAAGTGACCATGGGAAGATTAGGTGATTAGGCATCAGGATAAGGTATATAAGGGGGGACCCTTCTTCATAGCAACTCGACCATGTCTTCGCCATCCACCCCCATATTAGATGACAAGGCTATTCTCGTGAGACAGATGGGAGAGGCATCAGAGAAGTTCGAGAAAGTCTGAGCTGACAAGAAACACAAGGCTGAGGAGGAGGCCAAAAAGCAATGGAAGGCCAAGGAGGAGGCCAAGAGGAAGGCTAAGGAGGAGGCCAAGAGGAAGGCTAAGGAGGAGGCCAAGAGGAAGGCTAAGGAGGAGGCTGAGAGAGCCGCAAAGGAGGCCAAAGAAAAGGCCGAGAAGGGGGCCAAGGAGGAGGCTGAAAGAAAAGAAAGGGCTGAAAGAGAGGCCAAGGAGTCTGCCCGTTTGGCCAAAGAGGCGGCTGAAAAGAAAGCCAAGGAGGAGGAGATGGCCGATCTGCAAAAAAGGGAGGCTGAGAGGCTTTGAATGGAGGAAGAGGCTGAAAGGCTCTGAAAGGAGATGGCTTCAAAAAAGGTCCCCAAGAAGACACCTCGAAAGAACACTGTGAAGAGCTCTCAAACAATTACAGAGCTGTACACAATAGTGGAGGACAAATCCCAGCAAGGGGAGTTATCAGGGGTAGTCACTCAGAGGCAGACTCCAAATGTGGAAGTGGGGGGCTTGGGTCTGAATGAACGAGAAAAGGAGTGAGTCTGAATGCTCCAACAGCAACATGCACTCTGAGTGCATCAGGCCCAGAAGGCCTATGAGAACTCCCTGCTGAGGAGTGCCAGGGCAGATGGTGCCGAGGTGGGTCTCGGTCCACTCGAATCAAGTTGGAGGATGCTAATCAGTCTGCGTCCTGACATGTATCATCAGTCGTCTGAAGACATGCTCGACTGGGTTGCGGAGTCTGGTTGGGTGTGCAAGCATTGTTCCAGTTGGGAGGAACCCTGTGTGTGGCCATCCTCAGGGAAGGGAACCTCCTGCTTCATCTGTGCAGATCGGAAGGTGAAGTGCAAGGAGAGGGATGAGGAGGAGGAGGAGATGGGTATTAAGGGGAAGAGAGGGAGGGTTGCTTTGGAGGATGGTGCGGGTCTGAAGTCGAAGAGGCAGAAGTTGGAGGTGGTGATTGAGGGGTTGTCTCAGGGTCCAAGTACCTCTGGGGTTGACCTAAAGGAGGTGGTGGAAGAGCTGCAGGGGTTGAGGCGGGATGTGTGGGGCATTCAGGAGGAGAACCGGAGGAGAACCGAGGCCCTGGTACATATAAATGACCTCCAAATCATCGAGCAGGCTCGGTGGTTTAACTGGTCGCAGAAGATAGATAAATGGTGGGGAGTTTCCCCAAGGGAAAACTGGAAGGGGCTGGAGAAGGGTAAGGGGAAGGAGAAGGAGAGTAACAAGGGGAAGGAGAAGGAGAGTAACAAGGGGAAGGAGAAGGAGGATGAAGGGGGTCTGAGGGACGATAGGTTGGACCAGAATGATGTGTCTGGGTCTCTAGAATAGGAGCTGTTTTTAGAAACACACACATATATATATATATATATTTGAATCTTGAGATCAAGTGAAAACATCTAAGTCAGAAGAAGTGAACTATCGGTCCAAGGTGAGGGAGTCTAGGACATCATCCAGGGGACCTGGTTTGTCTGGGTATACTCGGTGGAAGTCAGAGACTACCTCGGAGGTGTGGCCAAGCTCATTGGCTGGCAGCCAGGATGTTTTGTCTTTGGTACCTTCATATCTGCTCCATCGGACTAGGTACTGGAGGGGGCACCTGCGTCTTCTTCTGTCGATCTTTGAGTCGAGGATCTCAGAAATCTCATACTCGGATTCCCCATCGATGATGACTGGGGGTTAGGGTGGGAGTATGCATGGTGTTCAGAGTTGAGGGTTCAAGCATAGAGACATGGAAGACTGGGTGGATGGCTCTCATGCTTTTGGGGAGTCACAGGGTGAATAAGATGGTTCCTACTTGTGCGATGATTTCAAAAGGACCTAGAAATTTCTCTGCTAGTTTTTTAGAAGGTCTCGTAGTTCAGATGTTCTCAGACTTAACGAAGACTTTGTCTCCAATCTTGAAGTCCAGGGGGACCGCTCAGCAACGATCTGCAGAGGCTGAGTATCGGGTCTGAGCTTTGGATATGGTCTTTCGGAGTTGTTGGTGCAGGTCATCCAAGTCGACTACAAAGTTGTATGCTCGAGAGGAAGCAAGGTCATGTTTGGGGTGGAAGGTGATGTTTGGATGATAGCCCTTGTTGGCATAGAAGGGAGAGATTCCCGTCGTTACGTTGGGGGCATTGTTGTATGCGAATTTGGCGATGGGTAACAGTTTGGACCAATTGTTTTGTTGGTAGTTGCAATACACTCAGAGGTACTGTTCGAGGGTTTGATTCATGCATTCAGTTTGTCCATCCCCCTCAGGGTGGTATCCTGATGTGAAGTGAAGCTTCATGTCTAGGGCTTTGCCGAGGGATCGGAAGAACGAGGAGACAAACTCAGACCCTCAGTCCAATGTGACGTGTGATGGTACCCCATGCTTTGAGAACACGTGTAGGATGAAGAGTCTGGCAAGGGTTGGGGCAGTGATTGTGTTGACAGTGGGGATGAAGAGGGACTGCTTTGTTAGGTGGTCTACAATGATGAGGATAGTGTCATAGCCATCCGAGGTGGGCAGTTTCTCTATGAAGTCCATAGAGATGGAGTTCCAAGGTCATTCAGGGATCGGTAATTGCTTGAGTAGCCCATAAGGGTGATGTCTCTGTGGCTTAGACCTCATACAAGTGGTGCAAGATTTAACATAGGACTTAACAGAATCTCAGATTTCGGGCCAGATGTAGTCTCTTTGGATGAGTTCTAATGTCCAATTCTGGGCGAAGTGTCCTGAGATTGGATGGTTGTGTTTGTCTTGTAAGACTCGGAGTCAGAGGTTTCCATGATTGGGGACGTAGATTCTTTTATCGAGGAGGAGGAGTCTATCCTCGGAGATGGTCCATCGATCAGTGAGGTTGTCCATTCAGGATGAGGTTGTGGGGTCTTCTCGGAGTGAGGTTTGGATGTCTTTATGGAGTTGTTCTACATCCATGATCATTGCGGCTTGCATTACCGGAGTGTACAGGGAGGTGGCTCGGAGTGACAATACCAGTTGGTCCATTGTAAAGACTGGTCGGAGGTTGTGCAGATTAATCTTGGCGTAGTTGCTTCCTCCCTCTTTAGGGTAGACGTCCCATCGTCTAGTCAGTGTGTTGGGTTTAGCACCAAGGTGACCAGGTTGGAAGCGGATTACCATGTTGAACTGGGAGAGATATTCGGACCATCGGACCTGCCGATGGGTGAGTAACTTGGTTGTTGAAAAATATTCTAAATTCTTGTGGTTGGTGACAATGTCGATGGGATCTGCTGAACCTTCTAGGTAGTGTCTCCAGGTTTTGAAGGCTTCAAAGATCGCCAGTAGTTCTTTGTCGTGTACGTCGTAGTTCAATTCCGGAGGGGTGAAGGTTCGGGAGTGGAAGGCTATTGGGTGGATGTCGTTGTCTGTTGGTGATATGGTGGACAGAATTGCTGCAAGGGTGTAGTCTGAGGCATCAGACTCAACAATGAGTTGAGATCTGGGGATCCACTGTTGAAGGATTGGTGCCATAGTGAATGCCTTCTTGAGCATCTCGAAGGATGTTCTGCAATTCTCAGTAAAATTCCATGGAGTATCTTTTCATGTCAGACGAGTTAGTGGCACTGTGATGTTGGAGTAGTTGAAGATGAAGCGTTGGTAGAAGTTTGCGAATCCAAGGAAAGACTGAATGTCTTTGATTTTTTGAGGTTCAGGCCATTCCTGGATGACTTTGACTTTGTCGTCAGCCATGGTCAGGCCCTTTGGAGAGAGGATGTATCTAAGGTACTCCACAGTGTCGGTGTGGAAGAAGCATTTATCTGCTTGGGCATATAGGTGGTTCACTCAGAGGCATTGGAGGACTTCTTTGACGTGGTTTCTATGTTCTTCTAGATTGTCGGAGTATATCAAGATGTCATCTAGGTATACTAGTACAGAGAGGTCTAGAAGGTCAGAGAAGATGTTGTTCATGAATTGCTGGAAGGCAGCTAGGGAGTTGGTGAGTCTGAAGGGCATCACACTCCATTCGAAAGATCCATAGCATGTGCAGAAGGCGGTCTTCCATTTGTTGCCTTCTCGGATGCATACTAGGTGGTACGTATGTCGGAGATCTATCTTGGTGAATATTTGGGCCTTTCGGGGCTGTCCAGGAGATCGGAGATTTGGGGAAGTGGGTAGCGATCCTTCTTCATTATCTTGTTTAGTCTACGAAAGTCGATGCATAAGCGTAGTGATCCATCTTTCTTTCAGGCGAAGAGGATTGGAGCGCCCCCAGGGGAGCGTGAGGGTCGTATAAACCCTGTGGATATATTCTCATCTAAAAACTCTCGGAGGGACTTCAGTTCACTTTCGGAGAGAGAATAGATTGGACCAAATGGGGGTGATGTGCCTTCCTCCAGTTCGATCTTGAGGTCATATTGTTGGTGAGGGGCTAAGGTGTTGGGCTGAGTTTTGCTAAAAATGTCATTGAACTTGTGGTACTCGCTTGGGATGTTACTCAGGTCTATCGGACCTTCTTCATGTTGGGGCATGATTTTATTCCCCTGCATGTGTGTTTTATTCTTGCACTTGTGTTTTCTCTTTTGTGCTTTTCTCTTTTGCATTTGCGTTCTCTGGTGCTTAAATAAGCGCCCATAACAACGCACCATTGCACACCTTTGGGTCTTGTCTTTAGCATCCATATTGACAAGCCCCAAAGGTTAGTAGTTACTCTATTATATACTTGTCTTTAGCATCCATATTGACAAGCCCCAAAGGCACTTGTTGCTCTGTGTGTCAGTTATCAGTCTTATTAGACCTTCCCTGCCATCACTTCAGAGTCTTGGCAGTTGGAGAGAAAGAGCTGGAAGGTTTGTGTACCTTCCATTCTTGATATTTGGGCAAAAGCTGCTGCGTTGACTAAAGCAACCTTTGGTGCCACAAGCTGGGGTTTCGGAGGGGATGGAGTTTCAGATGAGTGCAGAGTCGTAGCTGATGGCTTGGATGGTACATGGAGATTAGCTGTGGTCGGAGAGCCGAATGATATACTGCCCAATACCCAATCAATCAATGAATTGTAGTAGGTGAGCCAGTTGTGTCTGCAGACTGCCAAGCAACTAGAATCCAATGGAGTTACATAAAACGTAATGGTGTGCTGCTCCCCTGTTGGGAAGCAAATACAGAGGTCAATGGCTTTTCAAATTATGGAGTTGGAGGAGCCATCGAAGAGCTGTAGCAGAATTGAAGTGATGTTGTAGGTTTGGAGTTGATGCTTTGTAGTGTAGTTGGAGTCCAGGAAGCAATGAGTTGATCCTGAGTCTATTAGAGTGTCAATATAGGTGGTTTCAAGGTGGAGATGGATGGTCAGGGAGTTTGGACTGGAAAGAGCAGATGCGTTGAGTCTCATCTCCATTGGTGCATCATTGGGTTCAGCGCAGCCCCTAACTGATGCTGGAGTCGAAGGGCTGCTTAGAGATTTTTTGACTCTGAGGTATCTTCTACTTTGGAGATTGTTGCTTCAGTCGTGCTTTCTACGATAGTGGTTGCACATCCTTTGGCGGCGGCAGAGGTTGACTTGGGACATTCCTTTGCTACGTGACCGGTTCTTCCACAGAACAGGCAGAGGTTGTGCTCAAAACAGCATTGTCATTCTTGAGGCATGAGTTTGCTGTCTTTGCCGAGTGTTTTGGAACCGTTAAAGAGGTAACCCGAGAAGCGTGACAAAGCTTTGGTGTGATAAAAGCCTGGTCAAGTTCTCCAACAAGACAACAGCAAGTTAATGCCTGTCTGGGTTGATGTCCAAAGAGAATTGTTTAGAGGGGGCCTTGGCAGGTAACTTGTCAATTACCTGTAGGAAAAATAGTTTATGAGCATAAACTATTATAAACTATTCCCCCTCCTTGCCTAGGATTATTTCCATGGATGTTCTATAAATATGATTTAGTTCTTTTACAATGTTTTTGCGTACCTTTGTGTTTTTAGCCGAGAAACCTGCCACTTGGGTAGAAGGGTTTGAGATCTACTCTTTGGAATAAACCTCTGTCAACAAGTCTTCACTAGAGTGCTTGCTGTTCAAGATAATCTGATGGACTATGGGTGAAAGTAAGATTGATTGCTTTTACACTACAGAACTAGTCTCTATATATACTAATTCTAAGCTGATTATGTAACTCCACGATAAGGCAAGACTTTCCAGAAATTAGTGGAAGGGTGTGGAAAGGAATGGAAAGTCCTAGAAGCCTGTGGCAGTTAAGAGTCACCCTATGAGTCACTATACGAGTCACTAATGAGTCATATTCCCACGACTGGTAGTCTTGTGACTGGTCAAGTCACAAAATATTAATAGTATATGAGTCATGCTTCTGGGCTGACCTTATATGTAATAGTTATTATGTAAACCCAGGAATTTGTTGTACAATTGAGTTTTGAGAGCTTAAACCAGCAGTTTGGCACCATTTTCCATGTGTAAGTGTTTGGCACCTGGCTGTGGGTCCTTGTGGGTCCGAAATAGAAATAAGCGAAATATATATGTGTTTTTTGGAGGTTTTCCTTGGCCTTGAAGAGCTTGGAGATTTAAGAGTTAATTACTTGGATGTAATTCACTCTTAGATGGCCAGCCAAAATATTATGATATTTTTTTGGTAGTCCAAATGAGACTGATTTATGTTGAATTATTCCTTGGAAGAGAGGTTTGGATTCCTACATACAGAGCCGGTGAAGAAGTACCCAGACTTCAAGGGATCATCCCTTAATCCCTAATACTGAGTTTCATGGTCATGTCCGAGGTTGTCTTATTCAGGGTCTGGCTGGGGTTTGGAGGTCTGGTGCTCATACTTGCGATCAGAGCAGTTGGTGCCCTGTTTCTGTCATTCGGATGTTCAGGGGCTTTGGATATAGAGGCTTCCCGAGACATTTCAGAGCGTCTTTCCCAGTAGTGGGAGTCGATCGACTGAGACAGTTGTTGTAGTTGCAGTAGGGAGTCGGGTTTTCCTATGCGGGCAATTTTGTCTTTGATCCTATTGGGTAGGCCATTGTAGCAGAGTGTGGAGTCTCCCCACTGAATGCGAACAGCAAGCCTGTTGAATTCCACCACATACTTTGTGATGAGTCGGTTGTCGCGCATTTGGAGGGCTTTGAGGTCAGCTTCGGCCTCTTCTTCTGGATTGTGGGGGCCGAAGTTGGCTTTGAGTTTGGAGACAAATTCCTGATAATTGGAGAGCCAGTAAGGGTCTTCTTCAGAGGAGAGACCAGGTTCAAAGTAGTCCAAGGCAGTGCCAGTTAGGTACAATAGTATATAGGTTACTTTGGCACTGTCAGAGTCAAAGGCGTCAGGATGGTATCAAAAATTCAAGGTGCACTGCACCAGGAATGGTTGTAATTTTTTGGTATCAGAGCCATTGAAGGGGTCAGGGTCTCGAATCTTGGTCCAAGCTGATGATTTCTTTGAGCTGGACAGATGTTTGGCTAACATGGTGATGGCTTCCGCCAAGTTGGCTTCACCATTAGTGTCATCCGAGGGTGGCATTTGGGGTTCTAGAAGGGGGTTTGACAGGTGTTTGGATGGTGGATTTGGGGCTGGTGAAGGGGTTGGTGGCATATGGATGTTGGGTTCTGCAGCAGGTAAGTTTGGGGTCAGGGATGCGTGGCGTACCGAAGCTTCTGTAAGTGTTTGAATGGCTCTGATTCATTCGCTACGTCTTATAGACGATCAGGAGTGTGAGTTCGAATATACTGTTAGAGTCTGAGTTTGCATCAGGTCTGAGCTGATGTAAGTCGGTCTAAGTCATGTGTTTGGAGTCATAAGGACTTGACTTCAACTTTAATGTTGTGCCCTCCTCGATCGTCAGTCCTTTATTTCAGAGGTTTGGAGAAGATAAGTTTTGGAGTTCAAGAGTGAGCGGGAATACTAAGTCGATATTTGAACTAAGGTATAGTACAGAAGTCTGGAGGTATTTATACATGAGATCCTTATTGTAACTAATTAGGAATAGTCAAGAGAACAATAAGATGAATGAAAACAGAGTACAAGAGAGATATACATCTGGTGTTATAATAAGACTATTGTTCGGCGAAAAAGGAAGATGTCCGAGGTCCGAGGTCAACGATGCTAGTCAGACTCGGAGGTGGCAATGTAGGTTTGGACTTGATTTGGAGTAGGGTTCTTTTGTAGCACCCTATATTGGATGTCCGAGATGTTGGAGTTATATCGCAGATATAACAGAGGGCCATTACAATGTGACCGAGTAAGCGGCCGGCAGCCATGCAGCCAAGCGGTCGAGAGATGATGGTGGAAGTCCCTCTGCCTGAAGGGTCAGGATCTTGGCAGCTTGCCAAGATCTGGGAAGACCTTCTGCAGGAGCAGGCAAGGTCAAACAGGTTGCTCCTCTACTTGGTCATGACTTCACCCTTTTATATCCTAACAATAAGTAGCAGATTTGATGTATGTATTTCTTCATTTAAAATATCAACAGCAATTAGTCTGTATATCTTTTAGCCTCTCTGTTTTAGTCCACACTTGAGCTGTCAAGTACATGTACCAAATACCCAGTAACTTGGCACTGCCGACTGAGCAGTCAGTAGTGACCAAGCCACATGCAAGTCACTTAGAACACTGGTCTCAGCTCGGCACATCCACCCCCTCTACGTTCCTCATTCCATCTCTCATCTACTCTTCCTCATCCACTACCTACTAATCCCACTCTGTCTACTCCCTACTCCTCAACCCACCTTACCTTGGGGCACTCTGCCCTTGTTTTATCCTCAGCCACAACCCTATTGTTTTATAGTCAGTCACTCCCTATTGTCCTATCCTTGGCCACATTCCTATTATCCTATTTTCATTGTCCCATCTCCATTTACATTCCTCTATTCTATTTGTACTCATTGTGGACAATACCCCCACATGCTCTGCATACCTTATTGTCTCACATTCCTTATTCCACATGTTGCTTCTTAACCTATATAAGTAGGACATGCATGTACATACTCCCTCATTCTGGGTATCAACTAGGCTTAGGCCCCTTACCTCCCCTTTCCCCTGTAAAGTCCTCTACTCGGGCCAGCACCTTTGGCACTCTCTGAGTATCCCTTCTGTTTCAAATTGGTGGTATGCATGGAAAGTAGGGTGCAACACATGAGTATGTTGAAGCCAAAGCCACTACTTTTGGCCTGCAGGACTTGGCTTCCCTCCACTTGCATCTTTGGCATTACCGATGCTTGACACTCTCGACACTCTCCCAAGAAATCTTCCCAAAATTTAGTGGCCTCACAGAAGAAGGGTGCAATGTATGAGTATATTGAAGCCAGCCACATCTGTTTGGCTTGTTACACTGGGCCAAAATCATGCCAGCATTGTGTTCAAGGCACTATTACACTAGTGCTCAGCTCACACAATCTCAGCACCCTTGGTTCTTAACAATATATTCTGAACAGTCCTATTTTCCATGAACACATCTTACCATATGCCCCACTAGATCAACAACCTGCCCATACCACTAGCCATTGGGCTACACTTACAAACCATCACTGGCACTGAACCAAAGGTGAAGCACCAGACATTACACTTTCCTATTTAGGACTAAAACACCAAGAACTCAATGTACAGGGTCTGTCAGGCCTCAGTAATACTGAAGGTACAGTTGGAAACCAGCCAAGTCCTACAGGCCAGCTGGAGTGGCTTGGCTTTAACGTTCTCGTGCGTTGCACCCTGCTTCCTGTGTGTGCCACTGATTTGTGATGGAAGAGATGCTCAAGAGGATGCTAAGAGTATTGGCACAAGTGGGGACTTCTGAACAGATGGAGGAGAGCAAGAAGGTGTAAACTAAGTTGATACTCAGACTGAGGAACTATGTACATGCATTCACTACTTATATAGGCTAAGAGGTGGAATGTGGAATAAGGGTAGCATAAGACATGGAAAAAAAATAAGGTATGGAGACCATGTGGGAGTATTGTCTACAGGGATCCAGAATAGAACAATGTGATTTAAACAAGAATAAGACAATAAAACATGACCAATGATAAACAAGTAAGGTGTGAGGAAAAGTAAAACAATAGAGGGTGGCTGAATATAAAACAATAGGGCCCTGACCAGGTGATAGATGAACGGTGAATGCCTGAGGGTAAACGGGGAGAGGGAAGATTGGAGAATAGAAGAATAGTGAGAATAGACGGGTGGGGTAGGGGTAGTGAACCAAATGATGAACCGAATGTGCTGAGCTGAGACCACACACTGGTGAGGGATGATATGGGTAAGGGTCAGTCGGTCAGCACTGCTGAGTAAATCAGAGCACAGTATCATGGACTTGACAGGGTCCCAGTATCATATAATATTATTCTACATCATCACATATTATATTTACCTTGTGGGAGGACCACAATTCTCTAAACTGGGGCTTTGGTACCCAGGCTGGTTTCCCAGAATGGTGCCTAAGCAGAGGCAAAACCTGGGACTCAGCTCCCAGTATTGCCATAGAACAATATATTCCCAATCAAAAAATACAATATAAATCACAGAGAAATCCAGGGAATTAATATCCTATTGTTCCAACCGACTCTCCAATATTATAGTGTGGGAAGACCCTACAGAAACCTTGTCTGCCACCTTCAACTACAGTTTGTGAGTACATCCCTCTCCATCTCAAAGCCTGCTTCTATTAGGTTTGCCCCTCTTAGGCTTCTTGCATCATTCTCAACCTGTTCTAGCATGAAGACCATGGATCTCATTGCATTGACCGCCTGCCACGTACCAGGTAACTTGTAGCTATGCAGTGGACAACATGTCGGTTGTTCATAGGTCCCCTGGCACAGTCAGTAAGGTGTGTTCAAGGTAGTGCTTACCTTCCTCAGCATTTTGGTATCTCCTGCCCCAGCAGGTGCCTGATCCCCTCCCCTGTCAGCATCTCTGTGTCAGTTGTGGCTCCTCTGGTAGTTGGGCAGTACACTGGTACCTGTTTCTCTGGAGGGTGTCCTGCAGGAGTGCAGAAGGAGTCCACCAAATACAATGAGCATGAACAACAATAAGCACAAAGAACAATAAGCACAAAGAACAAGAGGCATGTAAGAAACAATCAACCACAATACAGGTTGGTTGACAACCTTGTCTTCATCATGGTGATTGTTCAAGCATTTCACTTTTACAATATCCTAATGTTGGGCAGCATGGTGGACATTGAGGACTGGTTTTCAGAGAGATGTTCTTGCTCAATGTGTGTAATAATGTCAAATGAGATGAGGTCAGTATGAGGAGCTAGAGTAATCAAAAAATTTGGGAGAACACTAATATTTTGTCAGGATTAAATGATTCATTGGAAGGTAAATTAGGGCTGAACAGGATCAAGATCTACAATAACAACTTTCCCTGAATTGTATCCAAAACATGCTTTGGATTTAGAGAATGAATATGTGGAAAAGCCACGAAACTCAGGGGAAACATAGGAAGGTGCGAACGGAGGGTCTGTAAGAATCCAGTCCTTATCCCAAGATAGGGAGACAAGATGCTCCTCCGGGGCGACGATTTGAAACGCACCTCGGAAGATATGAGCGACTCGACTTCCGTCTGGCAATGGGATGGATGCAGATTTGAACAATGGAGTCGATTCGCCGGTGCTGAGAGTCCAGATACGAACTGATTCATCTATCGCACCCGAGACGACTTGTGTTCCATCAAGTAAAAAAGCAACGGATGTCACCCAAGAGCGATGTCCCTCGAGTATATGCTCTGCTATCCCTGTATTCGCATTCCATATCCGGACTGAGAAGTCGTGCGAGCCAGCCGCAACATGTGCACCATCAGGGGAAAAAGCAACACACCTCACAGAACCTGAATGTCCCTCAAGTATCCGCTCGACCTTCATTGTCCTGGTATTCCAAATCCGGACAGAGTGGTCGACTGAACCAGAAACCACACGTGTTCCGTCCGGTGAAAATGCAACACACGACACCCAAGCTGGATGGCCCGTCAGTGTGCGCCTTAACCTGCTTGTAGCCACGTTCCATATTCGCACTGACTTGTCGCCTGAACCAGACGCGATTTGTTTCCCATCAGGGGAGAAGACCACACAATTCACATGATCAGAATGACCCTCCAGCACACGCTCCACCTCTCCAGTGCTAGCATTCCAGACCCGAATCGAGTTGTCTTCTGACCCAGAAACGATCCGTGTGCCATCAGGCGAGAATGCCACTGACGTCACCCAATGAGAGTGTCCCATCAGTGGACGTGCTCTCTGCCCCGGAATCACATGCAAAGGGCGAGATGAGTTTCGTGGTCTTTCACGTGACACTGTACTCGATTTCAATTGGTTCACATTCCAAATCCGGACAGAGCAATCGCTCGACCCAGAGACGATGCGTGTCCCGTCACGCGAGAATGCAACAGACCGCACGGCACTCGCATGGCCCTTCAGAACATGCTCTATTCTTCCCGTCCCCGCATGCCAGATGCGGATCGAAGAGTCACTCAAGCCAGCCACGATTCGTGTCCCGCCAGGCGAGAAGGCAACAGATCTCACCCCACTCGGATTTCGCTGTAATATGCGCTCAATCTCCCCGCTGGTAGCATTCCAGACACGGAGTGAGCTGTCACGGGAACCAGACACAACACGTGACCCGTCAGGGGAGAAAGCGACAGACCACACCCAACCTGAATGACCCTGCAATATGCGCTCTATCTCTCCGTTCGCTTCTTTCCAGATTTGCACCGTCATATCTCTCGACCCAGAGACGACACGTGTACCATCAGGAGAGAAAGCCACAGACTCTACCCAATCAGAATGCCCCTCTAATTCCCGCTCTGTCTCCCTGGCAGACACACTCCAGATCCGAATGGACTTCCACGACCCAGACACGATATGCATCCCGTCAGGTGAGAGAGCCACAGACGGCACCGAATCGGAATGTCCCTCATATGTGCCCACAGTCTCTCCTGTATTTGCATCCCAGATGCGCACCGACATGTCATTCGAACCAGATACGACACGTGTCCCGTCATGCGAGATGGCAACACATAGCACCTCATCTGAATGCCCCACCAGCATGCGTTCCAACTCGCCCGTAGCCGTGTCCCATATACGGACAGACTTGTCCCAGGACCCAGATACCACTCGGCTGCGGTCACTAGAGAACATCACAGAGGTTACGTCTGCACGGTGTCGCATGACATGCTCGGATGTTAGCCCCCACGAATCCGCGAGACCCACGACGACTTTAGCTTGAGGTATGCTGCACAAGGATGATGCATATTTCTGTCGGAGTAAGGATTGCTTGGGAATCCATGTAAAAGCCGAGCGGTAGGTATTGAGGCAATGGTGGCTTATAGCTTCAGATCCCATCTGGAGGCATCGACGAGCATCATCGAACAGCAAGCGGTACTTGTTGTGCATGGTCCGGGATCTCTGTAAGATTGGTGAGCTAGAATTCATTTCCAAACAGCAAACTCACTGATATTGCTTCTTTTGCCTTGCGAAGAGACTTGACACCGGATTCTAGCTCGCCAAATGCGCTCAGACACTCGAACCAGTGCAATATGTGGTTATCGGCGAATTCAGACACACCGTCGAGCATCGTCGATGGATTTGCGGGAGACAATGCTTCTAGAAGATGAAGTGCCCAATGCATGCACGAGTATTGGAGAGCCTCCGGAATAATCCCACGATCGGTGATTTCATGCGGGAGTATCCCAACTCTATTTTCATCCAAGTCACAAATGTTATAACGAAGTGACTTATTCATGCATTGAAGACAGTTGGTGGCCAGTTTATGGTGCGCATCCAATTCATCTACGCCGTGCGCTAGGCAGCGCTTGGGATCGACGATGAATTCACGGAATGAGGCGTGAAAGATGGTGACATGTCCATCATTGGTAGAGGGAATATGGATTACCGACCGAAATCCAGATAGGTCAATCTCAACCTGATCCTGTGGTTTCTCTAACAAGGAAGCAATCCCCGCGATCGACAGTGGGTTTTGAACACAGACTACTGTGGCAAGCAATTCCAGTCTCGCCATCTTTTCTGAGTCAATCAGGAGATTCCTGAATGCTTCGTCCATAATCAATTTGTAGAAACTGTCCAGAGATGGGAGAGGCAATGCCGAGCGTGTGAGTTCAGTAATACGAGTCTTTGGATTTACGTTCGTATCATCGATATACCGCACCGCAGTAGCAGCGTATATGAATAATCCATCTGACTGGTTAACAAGATTCTTTACCTCGGGTTCGGTTGGCCAGGGAAGGTTAGGTTGAGAATATCTGTGCTTTGTCGCAATATTGGACAGTGAAAATCTCAGGTATGCTTCAATATCAATATGTTCGTCGTCCAGTAATGATCCTTTATGAAGTGAATATTCCTGAAAAAAAGATCCAGGACTGTGATGGAAGGATGAGGTGATCCATGCCTCAGGTCGACTTGTCATGAAGAATTTCAGAGGTATGTCTACCAAACCATCCAGGATTGTCTTGATCAGCTGTGTTACTCTCCTAGGTTCCAAGCATTCGTCCAATGCATCTATAACAACAATGTTCTTAAGTAGATGTTGGCTTTCTGTGACAAGCCTAATAGGCTCTATTATCAGCGACTTGAACTGATTGGAGATGGAGTTGAGATCCACCACATCAGGTGTGTTTGTCAGAATATCCTGCATTACTGTTTGGATCCCAGGGTTAGATCGAGCAAGCATGTTGGCTATTGTAGGAATGATCCGTGTTGCATCAGTTAATGCTGAGCTTGAGCGAGAACAAAAAAAGCTGGCTCCAAGAATCTTCTGTTTATCCAAACGGTGGCTGAGAGTGTGAGCGATGCTTGTCTTTCCGGTTCCAAGCTGACCATTTAGCCAGTAGACCTTTGCAGCGGAAGCATCGTGCGCCCATCTCTCGAGGTCATCCAATATCCGTACACGTGTGTTCTCCATGCACCCAGGAAATTCGACATTCTCAGTGGCGTTGCGTGTGTTGTAAGATGCCCGCTTAGCAGGATTGAGCAACCCTAAAACATCGACCGGAGGGTCTACATGGACGTGAGGATGGAAGTGAGATGCTCCAAGTGGCCACCCCACTTACTGCTGGCAAATGATATATTCATCCTATCATTTGAATCTGCATGGGACAAGGAAAATGTCTCAGCTCTTTAAGTCCCTGTTATTTTCCCAGAGACTACGCTCACTGAAGGTGACATTTTTCCAGTCAAGGTTCATGCCCCCCGACGAAGATGTAGATTGGGGACCGGTGTGCAAGATTTCAGACATGATACTGTTAGGTGATGATGGTATGGATGGGTCGGCGCAGCGACGTGGGTATGTGCACAATAAGTTCGCACGCAAGGTGGTAGGGGGAGGGGATGTCAGCGCCCAGTGCCAATAGAACTCCACGTCACTCAGGATGATTTCAAATACAACGCGTCTATTGCAGCGTTTTAGCACGGGTTTGGTGCCCTTATTATATTCATTGTTCCTGGGTGGCAGCGATTTGCTCACAATAATTTTTTTCAATGTAATAGTCGTTAGTGCTCTCCAGTGCACACGCAAGTTCACAATATACATATAGATAAAAATATATGCCATGCTCAAGACAGAGAATCACATCTGGTGCCTCCAGCTTCGGCAACTAAGTTAGGTGAGCAACAATTGTCCCCGATGCAATATGTAAATATCACAAAGCATATGATTGTAGCCTACATTGCTGACATGATTAAGAGTTTCAAAGTGTGAAAATAAAAGCAGCAAAGACCTGCCAATTTACATAGATAGAAAAAACAACAATAAGATGATTTTCACAATTTATAGATTGATACTGCAATTGAAAAAGACCTCCCTTTGCATTTTTAGGGATTCTGATGTTGCTTGCAAGCAAAATATGGTTCTCAAATAGGATCAAGGTTTTGCTTTGACTTGGGTACCAAACCATCCACCAGATCACTCTTGACAAGGCATTTGACACTCTCTAGGTTCATAGGTGTAAGACATTGATGCCAGAGTGAGATATCCATGACACAAGGGCTGGAAAAGTTCACAGACTCAGACACAGGAATGGTAGAACCATCAAGGAGGGCAGTGTTGTGAGTGTTTACAGAGGCAGTGAAGAGAAGGTTTTTTCTCTGAGAAAATGTAATACAATCATGGACAATAGTTACAATGAACTGCTGTTGACAAGTGAGATACAAGACAGAGAGGAGGTTATTGTGAAGTGAAGTGCAGGAACATGGAGAACTTCACTCAACTCAGGTATGCCTCTGACCACCATCCACCACTGGTGTAAACTGCACAGTGCCAACTCCAGTAAAATAGATGACTTGGTGGACTGTGAATTGAATGGAAATGATAAGTGGATAAAAAATACATATCCAATGATGATAAGGTGTCATATGAGATGTGGCACCTGTGTCTGCAATCCAATCAAAGTCAGCATTGAGCTGAAGTGGTGTGGAAGAGAGGGCAAAGGAAGGGAATAATGTAGCACTTGCATTTCCAACAAATTCAACAGTAGATGTTGAAACTGAGTAGGTGTGGTGCTATTGGCATACACAGGGGCTGTTATGGTCCATGCCCCAGATTGGTCTAACCAACAACCATGCAACCTGTCTGCCCATTTCTGCCACAGTTCTGGTTGTTCCTCTAAAATAATCAGCACTTCCCATCCATCTTTCTATGATTCTACAATCCTGAAATCCCAAGATTCTATGATAAGCACATCTGAGGTTCCTAGATAACTCATTACCCTTGTTCTTTTGTTTTCCTTGGGACCCTTGTAGTACAAGATGAGAGTGCATGACTATATTCCCATTAATCCCCTCCCAGACCCCTATCCTTGGATTGGATACTGGAGAAATTACAGAAGATATGTTGCCTGTGACCTGGAAATACTCCAAGATGACTCAGTCCCCTGACTCATCCTAAGGCCCCTCAGGAGTAGTAGACAAGGTTGTTAAATGTTTATTGGTAGACTTCCTTATTGTTTCTTTTATATATTTCCTCTTTTCTTGGCTTTACTCAGCCCTGTTGCCTATTCTGTTAGTCTTTTCTTGTTGTTACTCATCTTCCTTACCTATTTGGTTAGTCTTCCCCTATCATAGCCCCTAGCCCTTATTTGCACAGTCTTGATTCTGTACTATTTCTCCAGAGTTTTTCTATAGTTTCCTCATTTGTATACTTTGTTCTCATACTTTGTCATTCAACTGACATAGCCAACCTCTCACATTGTTTTGTATTGTTGCTTGGTTTTTGTATATAAAGGCCTCTGGCTCACCTATGTAATAATAAGTGCACAAGTTAAAGCTGTCAGGCTCTGGGAATGCCAAGGGGTAGGATGGAGTGGCCAAGTCCTGCAGGCTGGGAGTAGTGGCTTTGGCTTTAACATACTCGTGCGTTGCACCCTACTTGCTGTGTGTGCTACTAATTTGGGACAGAGGAGGTACTTGGGCAGTGCCGAAGTGCTGGCCCAAGTAGAGGACTTTACAGAGGAGAGAAGGTAAGGGGCCTAAGCCTAGTCGATACCCAGAATGAGGAATTATGTATATGCATGTCCTACTTATATAGATTAGGAAGCGACATGTGGAATAAGGAATGTGATACAATAAGGTATGCAGAGCATGTGGGTATTTTCCACAACGAGTAAAATTAGAATGAAGGAATGTAGATGGAGATATGACAATGAAAATAGAATGATAGGAATGTGGTCAAGGATAGGACAATAAGGAGTGCCCAACTATAAAACAATAGGGTTGTAGCCAAGGATAAAACAAGGACAGGATGTCCCAAAGTGAGGTGGGTCAAGGAATAAGGAGTAGGTGTGGTAGGATTGATGGATGGTGAATGCCATAGAGTGGATGAGGGATAGGGGCAAGGAATATGGGTGGTGAATGTTCCAAGCCGAGACTGGTGTACCAAGTGGCTTGCATGCAGCATAGGTACTTGTACACAGATGTAGTCTGGCTGTCCAGTCAGCACTGCCGAGTTACTGGATACTCGGTACGTTTACTTGACAAGAGTCCCAAGTCCAGTTTCCAAGTCTAAGTCAAGACTAGTCTAGAAACATCTAGACTATTGTACATAAGTCCAAGTCCAAGTCCAAGTATTAGTCATACATGACATATCATGCTCACATCCTTGTCACTTCACATCCTCATCACTTACATTCTACTTTCATTCATGCATTCCTGTGTCATAGATCCTAGTCCAGCTAATTTGCATCACAGTAGGTGTAGGTAATGGTAATGGTACTATGGTAGTTACAGTACTATAGCTGAGTTTTAATTGATACGCACCTGTGTGGATGCTTGCTATGCTCCGCAATCTGTGTCTGTGTATGAGTCCAGTGCAGTCCTACTGTGCTATCTTTATGAGTCTGTGTTTGAACTTTTCAACACATCCTTTACTCTACTACACTTAACAGGTTATGGGCCCTGGCCTTAAACTTTCTAATCAAAATGTTATCCACCTACTATTCACCTAATCCACATCATTTGCATGCCTTACATATGCCGCTTGCATGCTATATACACACCGCTTGTGTCATCCACATTAGTACACCATTGGCATTCGCACTGTTGTGGTTCACAAACCATTATGGTTCGCACTCCACTCGCACCATTCAAGCATTACTTGCATTGTTCACACACCACTCGCACCATTCGCCACTTATGCCATTCGTTCACCACTCGTAGCGTTCTGTACCACTCACGCCATCCATGCACCACTCATTGCATCACTCTTGCAACATGTCATCATTCTTAGCATGTGTCATCACACCAACACTCGCCACGCACATGTGCCATTCACTTGTCGCATCACACCCACTTTCACCAACACTCGCCATGCACACATGCCGTTCACTCATCGCATCATGCCCACTTACACCAACATTCGTGTGGCTTCAAAAAAACACTGCTTGTGCTTTTCATGCAGCTTTCTGAGAGTGCCACTTGCACTCACACCACACTCCTTTTTTTTCATACACGATACCCAGCCAGAGCCAAGCACCCGTTTACAATACAACCATGTACCATGACTTGAATGCCTGTTCGCAATACAACCACGTACCGCAACTCGAACGCCCATTTACAATACAACCGTGCACCATGACTTGATCGGGCATTGTAACTGTTTGGGTATATTCCTGCTCAGTCTCAAATATAAGACATTGATTTCAACGGTCTTTCTCTTAACTTAACCTACTCTGGTCTTGTGACATGGTGTCATTGACCTGGAGAATTTCCCCAAGGTCAAAAATTTGCCTCTGCATGGGCAAGAGACTATGAGCTTAATGGTTTGTATGTGTCACATTCCATTTGCATGTGTCACACCACTTAATATGTCATATTTGGTTATCAAATTGGATGGGAGTATTTGAGAACAAACCATTGTACCATTAGGTAGGAGTGTTGGTAATGGTAATGGTACTATGGTAGTTACAGTACTATAGCTGAGTTTTAATTGATAAGCACCTGTGTGGATGCTTGCTATGCTCTGCCATCTCTATGTCTGTGTATGAGTCTAGTGCAGTCCTGCTATGCTATCTTTATGAGTCTGTGTTTGAGCTTTTCAACACATCCTTTACTCTACTGCACTTAACAGTAGGCCTGGAGCATTGGCTGGAGACTAGAGCTAGGGGGACCATAGGTCAATCCAAGATCAGCAGTGCCCTTGAGGTATTTGAGCACATGTTGGATAGCCTTCCAGTGGCCAAGGCCAGGATTTGAGCTAAACTGGCCAAGTTCACCTACAGTATGTGCAAGATCTGGTCTGGTCGCAACAGCAAGGTAATTCAGGCTTCCAACTGCAGCAAGATATGGGATGTCTTTCATTACCACTCTCTCATCTTCAGACTGTAGGCAGAGGTCTTTAGAGAGATCACAGCCTGGATCAAGAGGTGTGGCAACTGGTTTGCAATTCTCCATATTGAATCGCTTAAGAACATCCAAGATATACTTGTGCTAGTTGATGGGAAGTGTCTGTTTGGCTCTGTCTCTGTAGATTTCAAGTCCAATAATATACTGTGCAGGTCCCATGTCTTTCATCTTGAAGTGTTTTGCAAGTTCAGCCTTGATTTTGTCAAGATGTGTTCAACTGTTACAGGCCATGAGCTGGTCATCAATGTAGACTGGGATGTAAACTTTGATAGTGCCTTGCTGGTACATGTAGAGATAGGAATCGACCTTAGATCTGCTAAATTCCATCTGCTGAAATCCCTGGTCCAACTTGGCATGCAATCTGTTTTCTTCTTCCCTGGTCCTATAGATGGCTTTGTGCAGTTTCCCAACTTGTCTCCCTGCTTGTATCCATCTGGAAGTTCCATGTAGACCTCTCTTCTTCAATCTCACCATTAAGGTATTCAGATGTGAAGTCAACTTGGTCTAATTCCAGATCTTCTAATGCAGTGATGGCTAGGAGTACTCTAAGGGTGTTGAATCTCACAACAGGGGAAAATGTTTCTGTGAAGTCAATGCCTACCTTTTGAGAATAACCCTTGGCTACCACTCTGGACTTAAAACAGTCAATGGAACCATCATGAAGCTTTTTCAGCTTGAAAACCCATTTGGATCAAATAGCCTTCTTCCTAGGAGGGAGATCCATCACAGTCCACACATTGTTGTCCATCAGTGACTGATATTCATCTCCACAAGCTTCCTTCTACCATGGTGCATCAATTTAAGACATGGCTTCTTTATAGGTGAGTGGTTCTGGGAGATCTGGAACATCACTGAGGTAGACAAGTTCATAAAGTGGGTGCTGAGGGAATGTCATGGCAGAGTTGGCCTGTTCTACCCCCTCATTCTCAGCAATGACCTCTTCATTCTCAGCAACCACCCCCTGATTTGGATCCCTCTGACAAGGAACAGGAGGAGGATTATGATACTGGGTAGCATTTGGGACTAGCCACCAAGGTTGAGGTGGGATATGAATATGCTCTGGCCATCTTAGAGCAGGTTGTAGAGGGGATGGTGGAGAGGCAAGAGAGTCTTGGGGACAAGGATTTGGTGGTGGATCAGGTGGAGGCGTGTTATTATCATGTGCAATGGCAGGAATATAGGGAGGCACAAGCACTTGGTGGTGGGCAGGAGGGTCATCAGAGATGTCAATCAGCCTCTGTGGTAGTTTCTGCTTTGCAACAGTGTCAGAATTGAGTGAAGAACAATGAGATTCATCAAATATGACATCTTTGCTGATAATCACTTGTCTTGCCACTGGATCCCATAGTCTCCATGCCTTAGTGCCAGCTGCATAGCCAATTATGACACATTTAGTTATGTGTGACTGTTATAGACCATGCAGCCAAACAAACCCACATTAAACCCCACAACCACCCGCACCATTTCCGGGACCTTTCCGATCGACCAAAGCCCGAACAACCGATTTCCGAATGTCCAAAATTGTCAGGAGTCGGATACTGACGGACTTCGGTACTGCCGAGGGGTGTTGTCGAAAGGTCGGGCGGACTATGGCCAAGTCCTGCAGGCCAAGAGTAGTGGCGTTGGCTTCAACATACTCGTGCGTTGTGCCCTACTTGCCGTGCGTGCCACTGTATTTGCGACAGACAGATACTCAGGGGGATGCTGAAGATGCCGGCCTGAGTTGAGGACTTAACAGAAGAGAAGAAGGTAGGAAAGGGCCTAAGCCTAGTCGATACCCAGAATGAGGAAGTATGTACATGCATGTCCTACTTATATAGGTTAAGAAGCGACATGTGGAATAAGGAATGTGGGACAACAAGGTATGCAACACATGTGGTCATTGTCCACAACGAGTAAAATTAGAATAAGAGATGTAAGGTGGAAATAGAACAATGAAGGACAGAATAATAGGACGAGCCCTAGCACAATAGGAAGTGCCCGATTGTAAAACAAGGCCATGACTGAAGATAACACAAGGGCAGGAAGTGCCGAGGTGAGGCAGACCGAGGAGTGAGGAGTGGGCGTAGGAATGAGGGATATGACCGATATGCGCGTCTGGCCGAGAACGACTCATTGAATGGTTCGTGCTTGGTTATTAATGGAGTATTTTAGTTGGTACCGCCGAGTTATCGGGTCCTCAGTACGTGTACTTGACAGTATCCCCCCCTTAGCGGCTGAACCCATGGAGCCGATAGTCGGAGACTGAATATATGGTTCAGAACGCCTAAACGTGACGTCACGTGAAGGTTCGAATCTGGCGCCCTTTGCTTCTTTCCATCCCCTCTGAACGCATAACAGCAACACATCAGAATCACCAAAAATGGAATACACGCCCGATGTACACGAGTTGGAGGAGACAGTTCGGGCCGATGGTGCTTCGGTACTGAATACGGCGGGGGAGGTGATGGAAAACAGAGTGGTAAGTCCTGGAAAACAGGGAATGGATGCTGAAATTCAGGCGATCGTCGAACAGCGTGTGGACCGAGAGGTTGAAGCCGGTCAGGCCGAATTGGTCAGGCAGGCGGATACGAGGGTGTCTAAAGAACGTGTGGAGAATGGCGGTCTCGAGGATCTTGGGGCACCCACTGTCCAGGACGTAGAGACCATGGAAAACCCGGGGATCCCAGAGGTTATTCCAACCCGAGGGGATGGGGGTATGGAAACGACGGGTGGGGGAGCAATGAAGCGGCCTAGAGTGGCCGAGGTATGAGCCAAGAATTTGTTTTTTTGTTGTTTTTGATTGATTTATTTTTAGCAGGCGGCCGATGAAGAGCTGTCCCCAACTCTTCGTCCTTCGTGCGAGGAGTGTGAGAGGTGGGATTGCGAGTGCCACGTTTCGGGGCCAGGTTCTGCATGCCGGGAATGTAGACGGCGCAATTTCGGTTGTAGCCTGGCCGTATTGCAGGTTTTTTGGACCGAGAGTCCTCTGGATGATAATGAGGGGGATAGTGGTCAGGAAGATGGGAGTGGGGCTGAAATAGTGGAGGAACCGGTGACGAAGAGGCCAAGGCGGCATTCGGCATCTCGGCCTCTTATCGACATCTGGGAGGATTTGTTACAGGAGCAGAGGCGGATGAGTCAAGCCCTTGTCCACATGGTGAAAGGGGTTCGGATGGCTGGTCACACAATCGTGTCCATGCGTGAGGATTGGCGCGGGGTGTCACGAGGTTCGGGAGGTTCAGGCAGAGGTGAGGTTAGGTCGGTGGGTGATGATGAAGGGGACAGGGAGAGGGAGGAAGAAGGAAAAGGAAAACAGGGGGAAGATGGTGGTGAAAGTAACTAGGATGTTTTTTTAGAAATGATTATGAGGTTTTTTTTTGTGTTGGATTGTTATAAAGGTTTTTTTTTTTTTTTTTTTTTTTGAAGAGAAGGAATGGAGGAAATCAATAAAGAGAAATAAAGGAAGGAACAAGTCGAAGATGCTGAGGTTTTCGGCAGGTCCAATTGTAGTGTTTGAAGGGGAAGGATGGTGACGGATGGACTGAGAGGGATGTCGGAGGTAGTGTGTCGGGATATTAGTGGAGGGAGTTATAATGACGGATGGTGGAGACTGGACGGGCGGAAGACGGATCGGATGGCAGAAAGGGCGGAGTGGATGGAGGGATTGGGGAAGAGAGGGACGTGATGGGTGGTGGAAATGGAACGGAGGGAGTGGAGAACAGGACAGAAGGTGATGGATGGAACAAAGGGGGAAAGAATGGAGGTGGTTTTCGGGAGAGGGACGTCTTTGGGAGGGGAGTTTGCGCAGTTTGAAAAGTTTCTAGCTGGTCGCCACCCCCCCCCCTTTTAGGTAGACGTCCCACCGTCTACCAAAGGTGTCGGCCTCTAGCCGAGAAGGACGGAAAAGGGGTCAAAAATGCATATGACACGCATATATGGGGTGAAAGGTCGGGAACGGATGGGGATGGATGGGTGAGACCTTGGCTGAACGTGCCGAATGACAATGCTGGCCGAGAGGTCCCTGCCGAAAAACTTGCCAGCCATTCTGGTATACAAGCATGCACAAGGCAGTTGCATTGACTAGGGCTATTGGCGAAGCTTCCAGCGACGGAACAGGATCCTGGGTGAGGCTTTTGGAACAGTGGCAAATGCCGCCTGGACTGAGGCCATCGGGATGCACCTAAAAACGCTAGTAGCTTGACGGATTATAATACTGCCCAATACCCTGTTAATCAACGGATTATAGTGGGTGAGCGAGTTGTGCCCGAATATTGCTGACCGATGGATCTAGTACATGACGGACGGATGGGTGGACTGGTTGTCCGAACGGAAGATCTAGTAACATGTATGTGTTTAGTAGTAACCGAATTTTTTATGCTGTACTGGATCAGAGAATTTTATCGAAGGTGAAGTAACGGGTCATGATTCTATCAGACATATAAAATGGTTTCCCGAGAATATTCGGTACCAGCGTCGGATGATGGAACTGTAAGGGCAACCCTCTTACAGCCCCGAGGTATATCTCGGAGGCAAGCTAAGCAGGGGGAATCCAAAGTTATTTATTTATTTACTACCTAAATACATGTGGAGTCCTCACCTAAGCAGGGGGAATCCAAAGAGGAAAGTCTAAGGATCCCGCTGCTGGTGAACCCCTTTTATACCCTTTATATGGGTGGTCTGTGCACTAGCTTACAAATCAATACATCGGAGTTTGTAGAGCCAATCTCCTGGCACTAAGTCCGAGGCTCGGGTATTTACTCCGAGTTCTAGTCGTCATGTGTTAAGACCCTTTCTGTCTCCACTCGGTGGTTTCTGGGCTTCTTAGCCTCGGAGTTGCTCGGAGTTTGAAGTAGGACTTCGGACCTGTATCAGGCCTCGGAGTTGGTCGGAGTTTGAAATGGAACCTCGGAGTTGGATCGGAGTTTAAAGAGGGTCGTCCCCTGACAGGAACGAAATTAAAATGAAGAGAAGAGGAAGACGTATCAGCATTGAATGAACCTCACTACTTTGGCATCCGCCAAGTCAACGCAACTCTCAGTGTGCTCGGAGGCCGATCGGATGGCAATCTAGTTTCCATTTGCTGATGCTGAGTTTTCAGCTTTAGCGTCTGGAGTACCAGTTGCCTGGGGGACGGGGTCAGGAGTAGTAGTTGCGCGGGTTTTGCATGCTTTAGGGCACCCGGCGATCTTGTGATTTTTTGTGCCACAAAAGAGACACAGGTTGTTGATTATGTGTCTCTGTCGTTCACTTGGGAGGAGCTTGCCATTTTTGCCGAGGATTTTGGTGGGCTCG
>QLPG01008685.1:0-22246 GCA_003314385.1 Gomphus sp. MG54 | reverse complement strand
GAAGGAGTGGATAGGGGGGTGAAGGAGTGGATAGGGGGGTGAAGGAACAATGAAAGGGGGTGTACGAGGGGAGTGGTCCATACGATGTACTGGATGTGCCGAGCCGAGGCCGCGTGGTGGTGCGAGATAATGCGGGTGAGGGCTGGTTGGTCGGTATTCCCGAGTGAGTTGGTACTCAGTGTTGCGGGCTTGACAAATACGCATATCGCATCACTGTCTATCACAACAAGATGGGTTACAAAACGGATGATGACAATGTGCAGAAAGCTGAGATGGAAAGGAAAAGGTTGGAGAGGCAGCAGAAGTGAGAGGCTGAGGCCACCTGAATTGCCAAGGCCAAGGCCAAGAAAAGGGAGGGTGAGGATGCAGCAAAAATGGCTGCTAAATTAGCAGCCAAGAGGGAAGAGACCGATAGGAAAGTGGCTGATGCTACTGCTGAAGCAGCCGAGAGGGATCAGGAGGGGTTGGCAAAACAGGAAGGGAACTGGGGCCTTGAGGATGCAACTGAGACAGGACCTCCTCTGAATGTAGGGAAACAGGATAAGAAAGTGGGGGTGCTGGTGCTGCTGGAGCTTCTGAGGTTTTGGAAAGACCAGAGGTTTTGCTCCATAAGAGGGGTAGGAGTATGGGAGCAGAGCCTACTAAGAAAATGAACATGAGGGGAGTGCTGATGAGGAGTAAGGTATGTGGGAATTTGTTTTGTTATTATTTTTTCTGATTTTCCCTTTATTAGCCCAAAAAGAAGCTTACCCAAGAATGGTTGCCATCCCTACATCCTCCTTGCGATCATTGTGAGGAACGTGAGGAGAATTATCTAGTGAGGAACGTAGGGGCAGTGTGTGGGAGATGCAATGGGAAGGTACCGTTACATACCATTGCAATGGTTGGTGAATACATGTAACAAGTTACTGTTTAAATAGTGCCAACAGACTATGTAGAAATCTATGTGTGTGACTCAGTCCTGTAAATGGGAACGTGACTGAGGAAAGTCTAAGAAATGATTCTAGTTTTATACTAATGGAATGTGGAACAAGAGTGGAACAGAAAACAATAAGAACAATAAGAATGAGAACAATGGAATAAGAACAATAATAAAAATGATAAATGATATGGTAATACCATATTCCAACACTCCCCTGCACTACAATAATGGGCAGTTATTGTAGTGGATTTGTATCCTGAGACCGAGTGGGTGTCCTAAGACCAAGCATAGTCATGAACTTTTCATGTTTTGAGTGGGGCAAGGCCTTTGTCATGATGTCAGCAGGCATGTCAGCAGTAGGGAGATACTTGAACGACACATCCTTTGCATCAACTCGATCGCAAGTGTAGTGGTATTGTACATCAATGTGTTTGGAGCAAGCATGGAATCCAGGATTCTTCATAAGAGCAATGGATCCCATGTTGTCACTGTTGATGGTAGTAGTACCTTGAGCATGGCCAAGGGTTTCAAGTAGCCTTCACAGCCACATGGCCTCTTTCGTTGCATGACAGCTGGCCACATATTCCGCTTTACAACTGGATGTTGTCACAATAGCCTGGCATTTGGAGCTCCATGAAATGGCTCCTTGACCAAGTTTGTAGATGTAGCCAGATTTGGAGCGCCATGTGTCCATACAGCCTGCATAGTCTGAGTCTGTGTATCCAATGAGTGTAGGCTTGGATGTGCCACCAAGGGTGAGTGCATAGTCCCTGGTCTGTTTCAGGTATCGTAGTACTTGTTGCAGTGCAGTCCAGTGGGGAAAGCCAGGGTTGCAATTAAATTGGCTTAATTTGTTTGTGGTAAAAGTGATGTCAGGGCATGTCGCCATTGATGCGTACATGAGTGAGCTGACACCGGTTAGATAAGGAATTTTTTTAATTTGTTCTTTGTCTTTATCTGAGGATGGTGACATGGATTTTGTGAGAATGATGTTAGGGTCCAGTGGTGTAGATATTCCAAAAGAGTCTTCCATTCCAAAATGTCATAGTATGGCGTCAATATAGGCTGTTTGCGATAATGAGATAGTCCTGGCCTTTCGATCTCTTGTGACATTCATGCCAAGGAACCACCTTATCGGACCCATATCAACAATGTCTGTGATCTTGTGAAGGTCTGCAATCATTAGAGTGAGTGTATTTGAGTCTGTAGCTGCAGCCGCCATGTCATCAACATGTACTGTAACCATTAGGCTACCCTTTTAACTTCACTTGACAAAAACAGTGGTCAACGTCAACTCAAGTAAACCCAGTGCGATGCATTTCTGTGTAGAGGCGGGTGTACCAGCGGCGGCCTGCTTGACGTAGGCCATATAGGGATTTGTGTAGCTTACACACCCAGTCTTCTTTCCCTACTTCTTTTTGTCCTTCAGGCTGTTCCATGAATATTTATTCAGTAAGATCTCCATGTAGAAAGGCAGTTTTAACATCAAACTGGTTAATTTCCCAGTCCATAGATGCTACAAGTCCTAGGACTGTTTGCACAGATTTGAGATGAGCAACAGGGGCAAAAGTGTCTGTATAGTCTATACCTTCTACCTGTGAGTATCCCTTTTCAACAATTCTGGTTTTCCTACGAGTGATTTCATTTCTTTCATCACATTTGCATAGGAACACCGTTCGGCATCCAAGGATTCGTCAACCTACTGGGACTAAAGAATGTGGTACAAGGCTCCAAACTCCATGTTGTCGCATCGACATTAGTTTGTCATTGTAGCTGGATTACCAATCAGCAGCATCATATGCACGTGTGGCTTCTCTGTAGTTTCTTGGGTCATCTTCTGATACAGCTAACAGATTGTCAACTTCATTGTCTGTCTGTCAAGCCCACAACACCGAGTACTGACTCACTCGGGAATACCGACCAACCGACCCTCACCCGCATTATCTCGTACCACCGCGTGGCCTCGGCTCGGTACATCCGGTACATCATATGGACCACTCCCCTCATACACCCCCTTCCATTGTTCCTTCACCCCCTATCCACTCCTTTGCCCGTTTCCCCCGAACAACGTGACGGCCACTCATTGTCCTGGCCATTGCCATTGTTTTATCTTAGGCCATCCTCTATTGTTCTATTCCTGCCCACCATTTCATTATCTTATTTTCAGCCATACTCTATTATTCTAATTCCGCTTACATTCCTTATTCTATTTCTGATCACTGTGGACAATGCCTCCATGTGGTTGCCTCATACCTTATTGTTTCCATTCCTTATGCCACCCTGTTCCACATCTTGCTTCTTAACTATAAAAGTAGTGGGATGTATGTAGATAGTTCTTCACTCAGAATATCAATTAATTCACACCCCTTTGTCCGCTCTCTATTTCTAAAGTCCTTCGCTCGAGCTGACGCCCTCGGCATCCCCTCAAGGCTCCTCTCGCTATCCAAATTAGTGGCACGCACGGAACAGCAGGGTGCAACGCAAGAGCACGTTGAAGCCTAGCCACCCTGTAACGGTTTGCAGGACTTAACCGATATCTCGGTGTCACCGAATCTTGACACTGTCATAACCATCTCCTTTTCTTCAAGAACATGTGCTGTGTTGTTATTATATTGGTTGGTCTGCTTCTCCCTTATTTCTCTTTTTGCTTTCTCAAGTAGTGTTTCACATGTAATCCCTTTCATTGCCGCACCTGGGGCTGATGGTTTGGGGATACACTTTGATCTGCATAGGGGAGCACCCATGTTGTGTGCATGACTTAGACCATCATGTTGTGCATCACTTTCTTCATTCCCTGCTGTTTCATCACCTCCCCCTTTTGATGGAAGGGGCTCAATCCTCAATTTTTCTAGCATCTCGTTATCGTATTCGCTTTCTTCAACCTCTCCTACTTGTACCCCTGGTCGGTATGTCCATGGGTAGTTGTCCTTTGATTCAATGAAAACTACATTCCTTGTGACAATTATTCAACCCATTTTGGGATAGTAACAGCAGTATGCTTTAGAGTTTTGTGAATAGCCAACTAGTATTCCCTCTACTGACCTGTTGTATATTTTAGGTTGATCAGTTTGTCTTAGGATAAAGGCTTGGCAGCCTATCTCTCTAAGATGTGAGACATCTGGTCGTGTGCCATAGTAAGCCTCATACAGTGTTTTGTCTTTAAGGGTACAGGTAGGTGTGCGATCTTTGAGGTATGCCACAGTTAACACACATTCTCCCCATAATTTAGGGGGAAACTTGTTTTCTGATATTATAGCTTGAGCCCTATTGAAGAGAGTTCAGTGGAGTCACTCAGCTTTTCCATTTTGGGCTGAAGTATATGGTGCGGTGACTTGGTGGGTTACACCCTTATTTCATAGGTATGTCTTGAAATTTTTTGAGGTATTCTCTTGTCAAGTACATGTACTGAGACCTGTTTATTCAGCATTGCCAACTGAGCAACCATCCTATATCCACGACCAAGCATCCACACCTCTATTATCTTATCCCTTATTGTTTTATCCCTGTTTTGCATCCCTTCATTCTAATTTTATCCATTGTGGACAATAACCACATGCTCTGCATACCTTGTTGTCTCACATTCCTTATTCCACATGTCACTTCTTAACCTATATAAGTAGCACATGCATGTACATATTTCCTCATTCTGGGTATTGACTAGGCTTAGGCCCTTCTACCTTCCTCTCCTCTGTAAAGTCCTCGACTCGGGCCGGCATCATCAGCATCCCCCTGAGTACCTGCCTGTTGCAAAACCAGTGGCATGCACAGCAAGTAGGGCACAATGCACGAGTATGTTGAAGCCAACACCACTACTCTTGGCCTGCAGGACTTGGCCATAGTCCGCCCGATACTTCGACAACACCCCTTGGCAGTACCAAAGTCCGTCAGTACCCAAAGCTTGACAACTCTCCTCCATTGTCTGTCCAGAAAATGCTGACTCTTTGTTTTGTCTCTCATTCAACCAGCGCCATCCAATCTTTGAAGCATTCTGTGGCTTCATCTTTCCATTTGAGCAAGTATACCCAAATTTTATTAGAATAGTTGTCTATGAAGTTCAACATGTATCGCTCTCCAGTAGGTGTTTGTATGTCCTCTGGCCCAGTTATATCTGAGAAAACCTTTTCCAGCAGCCTGGTAGCTCTCCCCCCTTCACACTTTTTTGGAATGGGTGTTCTTGCCTGTTTTGCAAGGACACAGTGTTCACAAATTTGCAGGAGGAAGTCAAGGCTGGTGGGCATACCTGGTGCCAGTTGTTTCTCAGCCATCTGGATAATCGCAGGATGGTTGATGTGTCCTAAATGCCAGTGCCATGTATCCAGACCAGGTGCAACTCGAGCAATGTTTGCATGGCTCAACAAATGTCCCATCTATGAAGGCATATAATCCCCTGCCATAACGGAGTCCCTTTGCAACAATCTTGGACCCTCAATGAATGGTACAATCTTTCGCAGTGAAAGAGGCATGAAATCCATCATCACCTAGTCGTCCTATTGAGATGAGACAAAGTTTGACATCAGGGATAGGTAGAGCATCTTTGAGGGTTAGTTGTTCTCCTTTCCCACATTTGACATGGATAGTGCCGGTTGCAATCTCTGATATGCTAGATCCATTTATCCCTTGGATTTCCCATTTCAGAATGGGATGCAAGTCAGAGAAATCTTCTCGGTGCAGTGAGCAATGACTGGTAGCACCTGAATCAAATAAGTATGGTGTAGGGAAAATGGTTGTGGTAAGATCGGTGGTCATAGATATTTTGTTGTTTAAATTTGCCAAGCAAGACTCTGGATTGTTCAGGAAAGCACAGGATTCTGACCCTGTGTCATCAGATGTTTCAGTAATGGCAGCATGAGCCTGTTCCTTTTTCGTCTTCTTCCCTTTTTGACCATCCGTCTTTTCTTTCAACTTTTTCCACCAATCAGGTGCCTTCCCAGCACTTCCACCACCATCCTCCCAACACTTCTCAATCGTGTGTCCAGAACACTGGCAGTTGGAGCATTTCACTGATGACCCAGATTTTGCTGACCTTCTTTGTTTTGTGGTCAGAAGCTTTTCACTTTCTTTGATAGAGTCCCAGTGCCGTGATTCCTGTGCTTCAATTTCTAATCATTGGGTGATCTCATCAGGGGTAAGTTTCATGGATGAAGAGGTCATGTTCCCAATTAACAAAGCCAGTCAAACTCACCATCAGCCATCACATGAAGATACAGGGTCACCATCATCTCATCTTTTGTGGGAGCTGCCTTGTCATATATCACTTCGATCAAGTCCTTCATGTCTGCGATGGTTGTAGTCACAGTATCCGATCCAGTCAATTTTATGCACATGGCCGTCTGCAAGGCATTGAACTTGGAGATTGCGCTACTTTGGTATGTCCTTTTTTTTGAGACTGTCCCAAGCATCCAGCGCAGTAGTTGAGTTTTCAATCTCCTGAGACAGGGAGTTGTCGACAACTTGGCATAGAGCACCGACAATACGGTCGTTCATGTTGCTCCACTTGGTCAACTTTGTGTGATCACTGGGAGGTTTATTGTTATGCCCATCGATATACGTCCAGAGGCCATATGCACGGAGGACTGATTTGCATTTCCGGGACCACAGAGGCCATCCATCGGCAGTGAGTATCCCAACATTTTTCACTGATAGCTTAATCTCTGACATGGTTTAAAAATAATTTTTTTTGTCAATTTCCATGCTGTAGCTATTTTCAAAGCGTGGATGGGAAGCCTATAACCTGTAGAAATCTATGCGTCTGACTCAGTCGTGTAAATGGGAATGCAATTCTATTTCACTCTACCTATGTGTGTGACTACAATACAATAGTAAGTAAGTAAATGAACTGTAACACATGTAGAGTGTAAGTCTTACCTCAGTTGTGTAAATGGGAACGCGACTGAGGGAAGTCTAAGAAATGATTCTAGTTTTATACTAATGGAATGTGGAACAAGAGTGGAACGGAAAACAATAAGAACAATAATAAAAGGGACAAAGGATATGGTAATACCATATTTCAACAGACTAATGCCAGATAACCTGGCATAGTGGCCTTTTGGCCCAGTTGGAAGAGCACATTACTGTGGGAATTTGTTGCCTTTCACAGCATCGTGGTCCAGGGCTACTTTGTGCATTGGACATTCCTGGCTTGTTGCTGCATGAGCTCCTGTGCAGACAGCACATCTCAGTGTGATGTGTTGACACAGTATAGGATTCTCACATTTTTCTTCATTGGGGCAAAGGAAATCTCATGTTATATGTTTGCCTGGGCATTGTTCACAAGATGTTGTCCTCTTGCAGAGCCGTGCAAAGTGACCAAATCAATGACAATTATAGCATTGTGGTGGGTGACATAGGAATTTGGTTGTTGGGTGGAGGTGACCCTGGAATGCAATGTGGTGGCTGATGCAGCTATTGGCGACTTGAGCATCTGTAAAAAAGAGGACTATAGACATGTGAGTTTTAGTTTGCTGATTTTTCTGTGGGCGAGAGAGGAGTTCAATCTGTTGGAGTGTTGAGGGGTGAGTGATGATGTGGTCATTCTGGTTAATGAGAGAGATGACATCGCAGCTATCTCTTGAGGTGTCAAATGTAGTGGGAATACCATGAATGATGACTGGGAAAGTCTTTTGGGCAACAGAGAGCTGATAAAAGAGTTTAGGAAGCCAGTGGTGTGCTGTGGAGGCAAGATATATTTGTTCAGCTTCACTGCAAGTAGTGAGCCAAATATCCCCACTCCAGTGTCGACCTGCAGCACAGATTCATGGTAGGATGTTCTCCATATTGTTGTGATATTTAGTATGTGACTTTTCCTATTTTTCTATGTTTTCTGTGATTTTTCTATTACTACTACACGTGTATCTTTGATACCCACGTATGCTTGTCACTTGCGTGTGACTTTGTCACAATGCATCATAGGTTAGTTCATTGGTTAGTATAGTTTTTCCCTAGTATCGCTGTATAAGTATTGTAGTTAGTTTTTTGTATAATTCTAGGTGGTTTCAGCCCCCCCACGACCACATTGATTGGTGTGCCGGTTTATTTTGTGGCGCGACTTGAGTTTATGTCGTGTATTGTGTCCTGCATGTGATGGCCTTTGTGCCTGTTGATATTGAGTCCCATTGATTGATCTATCTCGTCGATTTTATTTTCTAACACATATCCTCATTCCCATCTGCATCTGGTGTGTATGATCTTGTTTCAAACCAGCAATCAGCATCTTCAATGGCTCTGGCAATCTCCTCTCCTAGCTCCTCGTCAGACAGGCCTGAGAGCACTGGATTGTTGCAATCAGATTGCATGCAAGTGTGAGGTCAAAATGCATATTGTGGAATGGTGTTTTAGGGTCATGAGTAGGCTGTGGGGCTGGCAGAGTGGGTAACTAGCAATCAGCATCTTCAATGGCTCTGGCAATCTCCTCTCCTAGCTCCTCGTCAGACAGGCCTGAGAGCACTGGATTGTTGCAATCAGATTGCATGCAAGTGTGAGGTCAAAATGCATATTGTGGAATGGTGTTTTAGGGTCATGAGTAGGCTGTGGGGCTGGCAGAGTGGGTGAGGTAAGGACGACTGCATAGGTGCATTTCCCAGTGGGTTGCATGGTGTTTGAAAGGCCTAAGTGGGTGGAGATAGCATCCAGATGCTTATGTAATTTGGTTAACTGTAGGTTGTGTGAATCTATGAGTGTCAATAGGGCTGTAGAAATGAGGTTGTAGCTTTGGTGCAGGGCATCAAGAGAGATTGTCACTGTTTTCCCAGTCTTGGTCTTAGGGAGAGTGATTCCATATATCAGAGTACTAAGTTGTTCGAGTATGGTAGCTAATGATGCTGCAGTAGGCTGTCCTGGGAGTTCAATGGGCAGCAGCAGTGGTGGTTGGACCATGTGTTAAATCCATGTGTTGGCGCTTAGCTAGATACTTCTAGAAGGGGTTCTGGGGGTTCTGAATGGTTTCCAAGGGGGGGTTGTACTCCAGAGGTGGAGGGACTAGAGGTCATGGGTTCACAGATGGAAACAGAAAGGCAGAAAGACAGGAGCACCAGGGGCTTAGACTGTTTGCAGTATTAGGTAATTCGACTAGTTGTTCGAGTGGTTCAAAGTTGCAGGGACTTGGCTTCAACTTATGTGTTGTGCCCTCCTCAATCATCTGTCCCTAATTTGGAAAGTTGGAAAGTTTACCAGAACTGAATCAGAAACTACGACACAGAATTAAGTCAATATTCATACTGGTGAATCGTCCAGTCGACTGGTGTCTTATATACATGTATCTAATACTTGTACTAACTTTGCCAAGTAAAGACAAGGGGAGGAAAGAATACAAGGGGCTAATGGAGGGGTGAGAACAAGGGGACAAGGTATGCATCGATCTTATAGTTTATTGTTTCCATGCAGACCTTGATTTCCGAAGTTGCAGAAAGGAGTTGGGTTTGGAAGTCACAGGTTTCTGAACAGAACCTCGGAAAGGTTGTTTCAGGATGGTCTGAGTCATGGTTCATAACACCATGAATGGGGAGCCATTGGAATCATCCTGAGCACACTCAGACTGGATGGGTCCCAGTTCAAGATGTCAGTGAGTGGATGGAGCATGTGGTTCAAACACGTTGAGTATTCGAATATAGGGTGAGTCTTTAAGCGCCCTGGCGATGGTGGTGGTTGGAGTTCCAGGAGCCCCTCATGTGCATTGTAGAGTTGCTCTAGGTAATTAATACCTAAAAGCCTGCGCACACCAGTCCTTTTCTCTGGTGGGGTCTAGCACAGTTGTTCGGCACAGCTGGACTAGGTTCTGTGACTTGTGAGCAGCAATGTATGAACAGAAATAGAACATGAACGAGATATGGTGTGATGTGACAGGAATGTGACCTTGATGAGATGCAAATGTGTCACGCTGACTAAGACTTGGACTTTGACTTTGGGACTTGAATACATCTAGGATCAGTGTGCCTCTAGAGGAGCATAAGGGTCATATGACACCAATAGATACATGTATTGATTTTCAAACTAAATGGCTGCAAATGACTGAATAATCGCAGTGTTCTTTTCGCTCACATGAACAGATGCAAAATATGCATGCACCTTATGTATTGCAAACTGGAGTAAGCCCATTGTGCCCATTCGGCATCTCCCACTGCCTTTGGAATGTGCGTTAACTCTGGCTCCCAGTGACATGACAGAGAAATCTCATGATAGTCTTATTTGGTACCACTCTCCCTCTCCAGCTCTCTAACAGCCTCCTGCACGTTTAGCCTTTTCCCAGTGACTTCCACAGTTTCCCATCGAGAGACACACCCGTTACACTCATTACCCACATCGAGGGGTCTCGAAGGCTGGAAATATTCCACCCTGGCAATACTAAATCTTCCTTCCAACATCCCTACAATTTCACATATACCGTCATATATCGACAAGATATTTAAACATCCAAATTGAAACGTCATTCAAGATTTTAAGACAACTTCAGAATATCTAAGACGAACCCCAAAGCTGGCTAGATTAAAGGTGAAATCACTATTTTGCAACACTCATGTGACAGCGTCTTTATAGCATAACAACGTGTACTGTTTTTAGTACCAGAATGCATCCTTTATATTTCATCCAAGGCATTGATCTCCTAATGTACAGATTGTTCTGAGATGAGAGGTCAGTCCAAGAGGTTCTATTCAGGGAGGACCTTCGGTTCTTCAGGCTTCAGGATCCAAGTAGCAGCCATTGAGATTTGTGCCTTCATCTGCATGATATCACCATTGTAAATAATTTCAATATTCACTTGGGATGTTAATGACTAAATACGCAATTCTAAAAAGGATTTACAGCTCTAACATGTTGCTCTTCTCCAAATACAGATATATTTTTTGAGGTGACTCCTACAGGTGCCATTCGGACTGAACGACTTAGTGATGAAGACGTCACAAAGGCTTGGACAACTGCCGACATGCTGAGGCTCAATCTTGCTTGAGAACATCTGGGGTCGCATCGCGTTTAGATTCTTCTACAATACGCTGTTGCGTCTGTTTCACGTACTGAGGCAAAAGTTCAACAAGGATTCCAGTTCTTGATCGGAGTCACAAGATTTGGGTTGCGACTCACGTGCAATATCATGAAGTTGCAACAGGTCACATGCTTTGTGGTGAGTTAATCACTCCTTTCAGCCACATGTCTGAGCAAATTCTCTATAAGCCACTCTGTGCCGAGATGCCCTTGGGACCTTGGTATCATCAGGCTCTAATAGCACTTCATCAACAGAAGATTTAGCCGCATGGCATACGTCGTTTGTGGCACTCAAGACACGGTGATATGCCTGGTATGTGTTCCGTATACTACTCGTCCTAAACCTGACCAGGGGAGCCAAAATCCGTGTATATCGATTCTTGCATGTCTGGTTTCTCGTGCATTCTGCGATCGGACGGCTATGATATAGTGAGGTCATGGATTTTCTGAATACTATGTACACATTTTTTTTCCTTTTCAGTTCCCACAAAACCATGTGCAAGAGACACAGTCTAATTCATTAGAGTCTGGAGTATTTTACGAAATGGGTTCACTATGAAAATGTAAGTTTCTAACAATTGTATTGATTTTTGCTGTTCTCGGAGAAGTTGTGAGCATACCTTCTAGTAAATCGTGCCATCGAAAACCAACGTGGTCGTGTGCCGACCGATTGATGAAATCTCTGTTAGCATATCATACTCCTTCAGACATCTATCACGAACTACTGGGATGAGGTGAGCTGAAATGACCAGTACCATAGCTATACACCTATTGCTACTGATTGAGCGTCACCGGTTTATTGGCAAAAGATGGTTCAAGCTTCTCACACCGTCCGATGTACCACTTTGTCGGGCGTTAGGGGAAGGAATCGATGCACGTTGAGGGAAATCTATCTTGAATTCCTGGAACAGTGTGGTCCCGAAGAAGGTTCAAGGCGTTTAGGGTGGATATCTGAGCTCTGACATGACGCGGACGATCGTTGCTCGCAAGGTTATTTCAAGTACTTCTTATCATGTGTCATCAATGGCTTCTGTCGCTTTGCTACCTCTACACATCATGGATCTTCAAGCCACACTGCCAGAGATACTATCTTAGTTCGTTTCATTTAAAATATTTTCCCTTCAGCCATGATTCTCATAAAGCTTGCACATTCTGCTTCCACCCATCAGCCTCCCATTCCACGCACAATCTAGTCCCTCTCAAAATTCACTTGCCCCATGTCTTCTCAAAGGAATAATCAAGTCCTCATACAGGAGGCAACAGATTTGTGAGTATCCTAAACTGCTCTATGTTGAAGAAATTTATGATCCGGACAGTTTGGCCATCGCCTATGTCGTGAATGCTAGCCTTGGTAAGTCCAGAAATAATTTTATATGACCTTTGTTGTGGTCTTACTGTTTGAAATAGCACTTTTTATCTATGACACTCCTCAATCTCAAATATGAAACAAAATATATTTGGAAGAAAAAGTTGAAATTAGGATCAGTCCTTTATGTAGTTTGGTATAGCAGATGAGATCCCTGTGGGGTTTTCCCGGGGTAGAATATTGAAGTATTGGCTGTATAAATAGGAGAATATTCTTGTAGATTTTCTGGTTATTTTATCAATATTTATTGTTGAGGAAAATATTGCTCTATAGCAATTCTACTGGGAGCTGAGTCCTGGGTTTGGCCTCCGCTTAGGCGCCGTTCCGGGAAACCGGCCTGGGCGCCAAAGCGCCAGTTTATGGAATTGTGGTCCTCCCACAAGGTAAAAATAATAGATGGTGAAATGTAAAAATGTTATTTACTACTGAGAACTTAACTCTGGATCCAGGTATTGGTACAACGAGTTTCTGGGGTTTTTGTCCAAAATAGGAAAGTGCGATGCCCAGCGCTTAACCTTCGGTTCAGCGCGGAAGGGAGTTTTGATGTTATCTCGAGGTTTAGTGAGAGTGGGGATGTAGAAATGTAATCTCTACTTGTCTATAGTTTAGCTAGATACAGCTAGGTATTTATAAGGAATATCAGGCTGTGTAATCATGAAAAATTATCGGACTGTAATCAGAGACCGTTCTGATACGGCCGGGTGCGTGATGGAACGTGGGTATGTGGGCAAAGGAAAGATTTGGGCTGTGCCCTGGAAAAAGATAGAAGAGTGTGAAAAAGAATCATACTAAAATTGCTTGCCCATCAATGATCTCCCATCCATCAGCCCTGAGGAACTATTTGGGCCTTCTACCAGGTACCAGACCAAGTAGATGGTATTCCTCCAAAAATGCCCCTAAAATCGCGAAAATATTCCTGTAGGTCCTTTGTATTGTCTTTGAACCTTGTGAGAAGTTTCCCCTTGAGGGGAATAGAATTGGGGGAAATATTCGGGTTTAGTGTTGAAATGAACAGAAAAATATATATAACCACTCAAAAATTCCATTGGTTCTAACACTTTATATTTTGGCTCACTATGCAGCTGTCATCAACCTGATGTCAGTAACAGTAGCCGGAAGTCTCTCAACCCCAGCTATCAAGGTGAACAGTTCTATGCCATGGATCATAAATAGCTCATATTGATCCAGGTATAGTAAGAGTCTCATGATGATCAACACAGAATCTAATGTCAAGATAGTCTATGCAATGCCTTAGTTCACTTTGATAATACTATTGGAATTCTAGCCCTTACAGGAATACAAGGTGACAATGGTTCTAGTTTCTCACTCAATAATTCATCTATTTATTCTACTAGGGCTGTTAATCGCACGGGCTGTTTCCAAACATAAGAAATTGACTCTTTTGGTGCTTTGTCTTTTTTTTATTGGAAGTGCCATGTGTATCGTGGTATGTAGTTTATGTTCTCACTTTGTTATGACCGATAAAACTTGCACTGTGCTTTGTAGTTTGTGACAATAGTAAACAATTGTGTGCCAACTGATACAGAGCTAAACAAGCTACACTTGTGAGTTATGTTGATTGTATTCCTTCATATTTCTATTCACATAATTTTCAGATGTGAGGCTTCTCTTGTTTCAATTCTGTTTAACTGATTAGACATTCCCCAGTGACCATCATTGATAATATATTCCTCATTATTTTTGACACAGTAGCTGTTGCAACCATCCTTTCAAATTCCCTTGGAAATTTGAGGCAGTTGAGAGAGTTCATAACAGTGCACACAAAGTCATTAACTCAGGTTTTGATTGAGCAAAGTATGTATCCCAGTGCTATCATTTATTGCAGCTAATTTTTATTAAGGTCTCCTCCGATACAGGTATCTGATTTATGATTGTTGTTCCAATGCTTCATCTCATCTACAGCCAGCTTCATCCTAACAATAGCACTAACCAACACAATCACAACGAAGGTATGTCTTGATATTATATTGCATACAGTTGGCTGATCAATGATTATGAAAGGTCTTAAGAGTAAATGCTTTGTTAGACATGAGTGGTGTGAATTACAAATTAATCAAATGTCAATAGCCTAGCATTTCCCAAATTCTTACTCCTCTGCAGGACAGGTCAGAGCCCCTCTTTGCAATGATTCTGACTGGACTGATACCTCATACAGCCAGCTTGGGAGAGTTGGAGAACACGGCTCCTTTGGGATTGCACAATTCAGGTAAGATTTTTTGGTTATTTCAGCTGTAGCAGGTTGTGACAATTCTCTGTGACGATTCAATCTTTCATCCAGATGTGGTTGAACATGTGTAGATATATTGGAAAGGGGATGATGTGTCATTTATTGGAGGAAAACAAGCATCATGATGTCATTGACCACCAGCTTAGGATGATATCTCGACTTATCATTTGTTATGGATATTCGTCCTTAATTATACTGGGATTGCAGCAGTAATTTATACTAAAAAAAAAAGCTCAATTTTATCGTATTTAGACTTTCTTTTAAAATAATTTAATATGCACAGAAGTCAGAAAAATGAATTTGAATTTTCTCTTAGGGACTGGATTCACCATCGGATGGAGCAATAAGAAAACCCTATGGCTAGTAAACCAAGTCAAATTCCAAATTAGGAGTAGATTACAATCCATGGAAAAGCAAATAAAATGTTCTATATTAGAGCAAATATATGTGACTTGGTATTTGAGACTGCTCAGATGAGCACTGTCTCTCAATGTTCTGCATGTCAGATCTATAATGTTTTAAAATTTCCAAACTCTCGATGTTTTGTCCTGTTCAAGGCTCATTACATAATTGAAACTTTTGCATGTGACTGTGAAAGGCAACAAATTCCCACAGTAATGTATTCTTTCAACTGGGCCAAAAGGCCACTATGCCAGGTTATCTGGCATTAGTCTGTGGGCACTATTTAAACAGCAACTTGTTACATGTATTCACCAACCATTGCAATGTAACAGTACCTCCCCCTTAGGTACCGAGCCCTCGAGGTGCCACAGTGATGATATCTTAACAGGTTTCTCAGGCCTGTCTGTGGCTCCCCCCAAGCACTCTAATTACTGTTTGACATAGCAGACCCCCATGATGTCATGGACCATCATGTAAGCCAGGGTTCCTGGGGTCCAAGTAATTGCAACAACCCTCTAAATTATTGCGCACACAGGGATTTGAACCGCTGACCTTTGGTCAACCTGGCATACTGTGAAAGGCAACAAATTCCCACAGTAATGTGTTCTTTCAACTGGGCCAAAAGGCCACTATGCCAGATTATCTGGCATTAGTCTGTGGGCACTTTTAAACAGCAACTTGTTACATGTATTCACCAACCATTGCAATGGTATGTAACAGTGACTCGTACAAGTTCCGAAGACATTTCGAACACAAGCGCACTATATGTAGCGGTTAAGCACAGTAGGTAGATACAGAAGGACTCAGTGAATGGGCGGTTCACTGATATGTACTATTACTATACCTAAATACAGAAGGACTACAACATAGTTAGTGTCTTTGTATCTAGGCATGCAAATGGAATACACACCTCAGTGAATGGGTGGTTCACTGAGGGACTGCTTTCTAGTGATTCAATATATATACGGTCCTGGTCGAACATGACTGGGACATCCATTCCTTACTGCATTTGGTGCTTACATGTCTCAGTTCCAACACTATAGAAATTTGGAGAATTGCCCAATCAACTTAATTGTCATACTGTTAAATCTTTCTATCCTACACTCCTCAGTCCAAACTTGTAGCAGTTATGCGTAGTAGCTAGATACAGGAAGACTCAGTGAATGGGCAGTTCACTGAGGGGCTGCTATCTACTCGTTTGACATATATACGGTCCCAGTCAAACATGGCCGGGACCTCCATACCTTACTGCGTTTGGTGCTTATACATGTTACACCACAGTTCTGGCACAAGCTGAAATTAACCTTGCCGAACAGATAGATCCGCGACCTGAATTTAATCTTGGCAAAGATTTTTTCAAGCTTTTTGCAAGGTACAGTCGCGGACACTCAAAGTCTGCTTTTTTGATTCTGAGAGAACGGCTCATGTAAATATTTTAATTTTTACAGGATCAGATTCACACTGCGAAATAGAGTTGATTTAGCTTTTTTTTTTTTGGATTTTTACCGATTTTTTTTAGGGGGTGGCCAAATTTTGAGACCAATTTTCATGTATATTCTGCTGATGTTAGCAAGGTTGGCACCCAACCTCGCTTATATCAGCTGTCTCCACCAGCGCAGTGTGCATCATATTCATGTCGCATTCAGGTCACATACAACAGACATGTCAACAATAATGTGTCTCTGGGAAGGGACATACACAGGTACATTTAGTATATAACAAAAGTCATGTACTAGAATAGATAATTAATCAATTTCCAAAACATCTTTGCCCCCTATTTTCTTTATCCTCTATTTAGAATCAAGTATCTATAGTCCAACAATTCCAAGAAATCTGAGCCTCCAAAACTGAAGGTCTATAATATTATTCCTCTGCCTGTGCTTTACCTCTTCCAAAGCCTTCATGGCTTTCTCTGAGACACTCCTGTGATCCTTCTGTTTTTTGACAACCCATGCTGCAGCCCAGCCTGTTAACCTATTTCTGTAGGCATCAATAAATCTCCAAGACCGATTGATAAATCTCCAAATGACTTCTGGAGGGCAGGAATCAAGAACCTCAAAAGCTTTCTCTTTTGCCACAGTAAAATTTGATTTTGGTTTCTCCCAATATCTGTATTTACACCATCCCCAGTACTTAGCCATTTAATTAGCTGATGATCTTTATAACACATGATATTGGACTTGCCATTTCAATTGGGTTCAACTCACAGTGAAATTTTGGCAAGAAAATACACTCATAAACCATAGCTTGTGAGCTTTCCCTAGTCTCTGAAAGCTTTCTTATAATGCCTTTGGGTCCTGGCTGATTTACTCATCACAGATGGTCCCTTCTTGTACTCCTTGGGTTGTTCTGCTTGCAACAACTTTAATATCTTCAAGCATTCTTTTAGCAAATAAATCCATACCTGTCTTTATCTTCTCCCTTCTTAATAACTCCTTCTGTATTCTGGAGGGCATCCAGTCAAGATCACTAGGTTCATCATCTTTGATCATGGCACCCATAGCATTGGCTAGATCCAGTGAGTGAAACCCTGACCATTCTTGCAATGCCTCATCATCTTCATCATCATCCAGATCAGTGTAATGCTCATCCTCATGTTATAAGCTTGTTTTCATTGAATCAAAATGGATGAAGAGCTCAAGGTCAATATCATCCTCATCCAATTCAGATTCAAATCTATTGCCTTCAGGACTTGGGGGAGAGGATCAGGGTAGAGTAGGGTTACGAGATGATTCTCTAGGGGCTGGAGATGCTTTGGGCTGGTTCCAAAGTCCAGATAAGTTCCTAGATTGCTTCTGTTTCTTAGATTTTTGGCCAGGCATGATGTTGCTGTAATTAGAGTTTTGGAGTTTAATTGTAAAATTATGTGTTGTTGAATGTTGATTTTTTTACGGAATCATATTTGCATACTTAAAAGGAAGCGTTTGACAATTTTTCAAGATTTTAGGACAAAATTTAGGGGGGTGGCCAATTTTTGGAGGTCAAAATCGAAAAATTGCTGAAATCAAAGAATCGGCTCATGAAAATATCTTTGTAATAATTCTAAAACATCCATTCTATACTAATAAAGGTATCCCGATAAATTCCAGAGCTTTAGAAATGGGTCACCAAAATAAGCAGACTTTGAGTGTTCGCAACTGTACTTAGACATTATTAAATAAGCCTTGATTCATGCCAACCTTGAAAAAACCTTGAACTGTAAGATTAATTTGAGCTGAACACCCAAGGTATTGTTAGTCTAATATCCAGGTTAAATTTTGAAGTAGGCAATCTTATGTCAGGCTGTTGTCAAGGTAGTATAAAGAGCTTTTCTATGGGTAATTCTCTTGTATTGAATATTCAGATAATACAAACTATTCTATTGTCAAAGTCTAATGACAATGTAATCTAATGCCATAACAAGCCAACAAAAAGCCCTGGTCAACATACAATTGACAAATCTCATTGCAAGCATTGCAGCAACCACTGGCGGGTACAGTACCCCCATAGCAAGAGCACAGGGCACATGGGATGTTGCAGTGTGAGGCACATGGGGTGTCACAGTGTAAAAGGGGGTGTGTCAGCAGTGGGGTTTGGAGGAGGCAGGAGGACGTGCAAGTGTGGCTGATGTATGTTGAATTTCGGTAGTGCTGAGCAAGGACCGTGGAAAGGACAACTGTTTGGCTTGAGTGGAGGTAATGGCTCGTTGCAAACAGATGAGGAATTACAAATCGCGTGTGACTAATGTGACATGGCAACCAATGTACAGATGCCGGTCAAAATATTCCAACAATGTAATCATACAAAAAGTGCAATTTCATCTTCAAAAAAAATTCAAAACAAGACACATTGATGCAAAACCCCACTCACCAGAGGAGGGACCCAATCCAGGGAGAGAGAGGAGAGATGAAGAAGAGGATTGAGGAAGAGGATGGCTGAAAATGGGTCAAAAAAGCGAAAATTAGTAAACAACAATAGTGAAAATATAATAATAGAACTCACCTAAGTCAGTAGATAACAGAGAAAGTAATATGTGAGGGTGGGAGAGGAGAAAGGGGCAGGATGTAGCTGAAAAAGAGGCAAAAAAAAGGAAATCAGTATGAAAAATAGACCAAAAAAAGGGGAAATAATGCTTAACAGAGCTGGGGAGACCAATGAGAGCACAGGGGCAGCAGCAGAGCACAGAAGACAGCCATGAGAAGCAGCAGAAGACAGCACAACCCCCAGCAGAAGACAGCACAACCCCCAGCAGAAGACAGCACAACCCCCAGCAGAAGACAGCACAACCCCCAGCAGAAGACAGCACAACCCCAGCAGAAGACAGCACAACCCCCAGCAGAAGACAGCACAACCTAGCAGATCCCAGAATCCCAGAAGAAGAGAGCAGAAAGAGAGGAGAACCTAGCAGTAATAACCCAGGAGAGAAGCAGCAGAGACCCAGAAAGCCAGAAGAGACAGAGGAATGTTACCAGAAAAGCAGCCAGCAGGTGGGGGAAAGCCACGCATGAGTTTGCGGTGCATGAGTTTGAGGCATGTGAGTTTGATTTGAGGCAGTTGTTGAACCAGTCACATGACCTAGGGTCACCCTTTACCACCTTGCCTTTTGAGAATAAATAAGCAGGTGGGGGGATTGCTGTGCATGAGTTTGAGGTGCGTGAGTTTGAGATGTGTGAGTTTGAGGCATGTGAGTTTGGTTTGAGGCAGTTGTTGAACTAGTCACATGACCTAGGGTCACCCTGATACCACCTTGGCTTTTGAGAACAAATATACCTAATGTCAACATTTATATTTCATGATTTCAACCTTTTTTCAAGCTTGAGAGTCGACCTTGAAAAAAGCAGAATCCAACCCCTGACCAGGGTTCCAGATTAGGCTAAACTCCAGAATTTTACTCAAGGTTATTTTCAGCTCCGGCCTGAACCTGTGGTGTAGTTCCAACAGAACCTTGCGACTCAACCTCACGAGCCAAGCGTGTTGCCGAAAGCCTGACATTCTGAGGACAAGAATGATTCCAAGGTTGGTGTGATCACTGGGCTGGATATGAGTCTTAAAAAATTACGCTTCCTTTTTTCACTCCTGCATGCAGCTTCTCTCTTCGAAATCCCCCTCAGTCACACTCCATACATCAAGCATTGCTATTTCTTTACTGGGGATGATCTCCACGAGATACCGTTAGCACCCCCATCAGTAACTGGTTCGGCCCAGGCACTCCCCGTTTCGAAAACATGAGCCTAGTCCTGCTTAAGGCCTGTCTCCCTCCTCCACCTCTTCCAATTGTCACGCCATTCCGCCATCCATTCTCGATGCCCGTAATTGCGCCATGGACGCTGCTTCAACATATCCTTAGTTCCTCTCATATCAGATCTTGAAAGAGGTCCGTGTGTATATCTAGACAAAATACTACGCAAGCTGCATGATATACAGCCAACAGCCGGATCCCACTGGCTGTGTTAGGTCCTTCCGTCCCCTTCCCGTGCATAAGTATAGCAGAATATAGTCCTTTCTAAGCGGAAGCGAACAGGCCCTCAGTAGAATGCCATATTTCATCCGCCAAGGTTCCAAAGAAATCGCCCTTTTGCGAAGACGCACTGCGTGCTCACGTACTTCGAGGGTGAGGACGCATATAGTTTGAACAGGGTGCCTGATGCGACAGATGAGGCAGAAGTTAGTGTGGGCGTGTTGATAAGGAATCGATAGCAACAGGAGAAACACCCATACAGGCACCAGCCACCAGGAGTTTCAGTATCAATCGCACAGAGATGACATTCACAGAAATTGCACCAACGCATACATGAGATATTCCACCAGCTCGTGCCTAGCTATACAGCCCCAAACGCCGATACTACCTCTCTTTTCGTTTGTTTGCTCCCAAATGCGGGCCGACTCTGACGCCAATAAGGTAGTAGAGGATTCATTTCGCGCTATCGCCCAGTCTGCATTCCTGAAGTTGCGCCCTGGGGTGGTTTGACGTCTGTTGAGCTCCACATCTATGCATGTGTGAACGGGCAGATGGTCCGCAGATGGGAGGCGGTTGTCAGGGGAGGTGTCGAAAGACAGAACTCTGTGGGTTTGGTCAGAGTCGCAGAAGAAGAGGTCGAGGGTGGTCCACGTTTGATGGGAGTCAGATTGAAAGGTGGGGGTGCGAGCAGGGAGTTGGAGTTCCATGTGGGGCTGAGCGAGCAGCTGCATAAAGAGTTCCGTGTCGCTGCGTCTGCACCGCGGAGCTTTGTTTGCGCCCGACCACAGCGGGTTGTGCTTGTTGAAGTCTCCGGTCCAGATGGTGGAGGAGTCGTGTCCGGTCGGGTGTTTAGAGTACCAAAATTGTAGGTGTAGGAGGGACCTGTCAGTGTCCGGGGGAAGGGGGGGTGTAAATGTTGTAGATGTTGATATGGGTGTCTGCTTACGGAATTGAGAGCGCCGAGATGACATGTGAGGCAAATCTGAGCAAAGGAGTTGGAAGTCAGATTGAGATCGTTACAATACCTTGTAAAGACTACCGGTGCCCAGGTGTGAATTAGGGTATCCTTCGCAGTATTTTTAAGTGAAACGAAAATCTGTTTATGTTGCATCTCCGCGATCATTTTCTGCTTTTGCCCGTCAGCCGGGTTGACGTTCCCTACAAAGCCTCGTTTGGCTGCGGAGGCATATGACGCCGCCATTGCTGTGGAGGGGGCTGCTGCGGCTGGGCTAGATGTGATTGCATCCTTCAACTCCTTCACTGCACTTTGAAGATCGGTGTTTGAAGCCGGTCTGTGGTCGCCGTAGAGAGTGGCCGCCTCACGGAGTAGTCTGGTGATGTCCATAAGTTGCTGAGCCCCCTCCTTACCTACGTTCCAGGATGACGGACCACGCTTGAACTCCCCGAAAGATCTCGAGCGCAGTGGCTAATGTTGAGATGTCTTTCTTGTTATTCTCTGTGATTCCTTTCTGACTGAGTATTGCTACCGGGTTTCCCGGATCCCGGGCCGGCGTTGGCTAAAATTACGAGGCCGCGGGTTGCGGGCGCAGCCGCGGCAGTGGGCATATTCGAGGCTGTGAGGGTGTGTGGGAGGGAGGGGTGAAGTGGAGAGAGTGTAAAAAGGGGGGTTGAATGTAAAGAAAAGCACAGTTAGTTGTCTTGGGCCTTTCTTTAGGTCTGAGAGGGGTCTATGGGGAGAGCTCCTTGAACTCCGACCACCACCATCGCTAGGGCGCTTAAGGACTTACCCTATATTCGAACACTCAACGCGTCTGAACCACACGCTCCATCCATTTACTGACATCTCAGACTGGTACCCATCCAGTCTGAGTGTGCTCAGGGTGACTCCAATGGCTCCCACAGTCCAACCACCGCCGCCGCTGCCTGTTGAACTCCCAG
>QLPG01008682.1:0-18632 GCA_003314385.1 Gomphus sp. MG54 | reverse complement strand
AAGGCAAAGAGGGTTGCCAAGGAGAAGGCAAAGAGGGTTGCCAAGGAGAAGGCAAAGAGGGTCACTGAGAGTGTCAGATTAGATAGACTAGTAACGAGAATATCTCAGTGTTTGTTGTGTATCAAACGACTGCTTATATTTTACCTAGTAACAAGAATATCTACTAGATAAGTGAGCATGAAGAAAAACTATAAGCTAAGTAAGTGTCTTACCTCAGTGTTTGTTGTGTATCAAACGACTGAGGGAAGACAGTGGGCAATGTATTTACTTATATACTATTTCCTAACAATGGAATATCTATAATAAGATAACAAAAGAGGAAAAACAAAAGAGAAATAGTTTTGCGACTGCGCAAAAACTACAATCAGCGAATGATAACAATACTGGGGTGACACGGTTTGTCACACTGCCATGTCGCCAACTCCAACAGAGAGAAGGCAAAGAGGGTCACCAAGAAGAAGGTGAAGGCAGAGGTGGCACAGAAGGCAAAGGAAGAGGCTAAGGTGGCCTGAAAGAAGAAGGAAGAGGAGGAGGCCACTGAAGTAGCAAAGAAGGAATCAGAGTAGGTGGTGGCCAAAAAGAATGCCAAGGATGACAAATGCTAGTAAAACAGAAGGAGGATGCTGAGCAGGTGCATGCAAATGCACTCTGCAACCTCCAACTGATGAAATGTGTCCACCAGCAGACCACTCCAAAGGATAAGGGGAAGCAGAAGGAAATGCCAGTGGCAAGCAGGTTGGGGACAAGCTGACCAAAGGGTACTGAAGGAGTACCAAAAACAAAGGGAGGCAAGGCTCCAAAGGTAAGTGAAGTAGTGTTTGATTCAATTTGATTTTTTTACTGATTTCTTCTAAGTCCAAACTGACTGACACAGCTGGTGGGTCCATGGGCCTACCGTGTGAAATATGTGAGAGGCATTGGGAGCCCTGCCTCATCCCTGAGGCAGGTACAGCTTGCATACAGTACAAGGCATGAAAGGTTAGTGGTAGTAGTTTGAACCAGTTATCTTGCTAATAGTTGCAATAGACTCAAAGGCACTGTTCTAGAGTTTGATTTACATGTTCAGTCTGGCCATCAGCTTTGGGATGATAGCCCAAGGTGAAGTGTAAGCACATGCTGAGGGCTTTACCAAGTGACCTGAAGAAGTGAGAAACAAATTTGCTTCTACAGTCAGATGTTATGTCACTTGGTACACCATGTTTTGAAAAGATGTGAAGCATAAACAGTTTAGCCAGTTCAGCTGAGGTAATTATGTCAACTGTTGGAATGAAGATTCTTTGTTTTGTGAGTCTACAAACTATTACCAGAATTGAAGTAAATCCCAAGGATAGAGGGAGTTGCTTGATGAAGTCCATGGAAATGGAGTTCCAGGGTTGTTTGGGAATAAGAAGTTGCTTCAAAAAGCCATAATGTTTGTGTTACTGTGATTTGGAATGCATGTACCATGCAGGATTTGCAGAATTTGATGACCAAAGTACAACAGCCTGGCCAAGTATTTTTATGGCAAACTAGGGTGAGCATTTTGTTCTGACTGAAGTGACTCAAAAGCACATGATAATGTTTATACTGAAGTATGTGCAATCTGAGGTTGTTCGAGTCAGCTACATAGATTCAGTTGTCTAGTCAAAGAAAACTCTCATGTGATTGGGTCTATCTTGGGTTTAGCATCACATTTGGGCTAAGATGTTGCAATGCCATAGGATTAGAAGGAAGTGCTGAAAAGATGTTGGAATGAAGAGTTTCTGAGTCCATGATGATAGTTGCTTGGACAGTCAGAATGAGGAGTTGGGTCAATCAAAGTGATTCTACTAGTTGTGAAGTCATAAAGATTGGCTAAAGATTTTGCAGGTTGATAGTGCCAGACAACTGGGCACAACTGGGCCTTGCTATTACCCTTTACAGAATTCACCTACAATCACCCTCCCAGTGCTATCACTATAATCTCACCATTCTTTTCCAATAAAGGCTACCACTGCAGTTTTACAATCCATCTGGAACATGACTTTACTTTATCTTAAGCTCAAGACTTTGTAGTTAACCTGGGACAAATTATACCAATAGCTTCAAAGAAGTATACTCGAGGCTCAACAAATATACCAAACCTCAGCAGACACTAAATGACTTCCTACCCTAGACTTTCAAGTCAGAAGCCTTACATTAGTCAAAGGTCAATTCTTCAGGACAATTCATCCTATAAAGAAGCTAGCTGAGAAGTTTTTGGGTCTATATAAAATCATTGCACATCCCGGGACTCACTTGATTACTCTAAAACTCTCAGACTATATAAAGGCAGTACACTCTGTCTTTCATGTTTCAATGCTTAAGCTGGCCTTGCCTAACACCATTCCTAATCATATTCAACTGCCTCCACCTCCAGTTATAATTGATAGTGAATATCTGAAGTACTGGACTCCAAAATCAATAACAGGTGCAAGACTTGCAATTTGTTGTATTTGGTACAGTAGGCAGGATACAAAGGTACTGGTGAAGAAACTTCATGGCTCCTTATGACTGAAGTTAACAATGCATCTGAACTCATACAAGACTTTTACAAGTCCTACCTATCTAAACCTGGACCATTACCCAAATCCAAGTCTCTATCCTACTTCTAGAGACAAGTATTCCCTTGCTTTTTGCAATGCTGAGATCAATAGTTGGCCAGCCTTGCCTTTAGCCATGTATTATCTGTTAAATTGGCTAACCTCATATTTTAATAGAAGGTCATAAATAGATCCCTGTCCATGTTATTTTTCAGTTGAAGGCAGGCATACTGTGTCAAGTACACATACTGAGGTCCTGATTATTCACCAGTGCCGACCGAGCAACCATCCTACGTCCACGTACAAGTGTCCACGCCGCACGCATAACACTTGGTGCACTGGTCTCGGCTTGGTACATCCGCCATCCACACTCCTCGGTCCGTTTCACCTTGGGACTTCCTGTCCTTGTATTATCCTCGGTCACGACCCCATTGTTTTATACTCGGCCACTCCCTATTGTCCCATCTTGAGTCACGATTCTATTATCCTGTCTTTTATTGTTCTATCCCCGCTTTGCATTCCTTGTTCTAATTTTATTTGTTGTGGACAATAACCACATGCTCTGCATACCTTGTTGTACCACATTCCTTATTCCACATGTCGCTTCTTAACCTATATAAGTAGGATATGCATGTACATATTCCCTCATTCTGGGTATCGACTAGGCTTAGGCCCTTCTACCTTCTCTTCTGTTAAGTCCTCGACTCGGGCTGGCATCATCAGCACCCCCCCGAGTATCTGTCTATGGCAAATACAGTGGCACACATGGCAAGTAGGGCACAACGCACGAGCATGTTGAAGCCAACGCCACTACTCTTGGCCTGCAGGACTTGGCCATAGTCCACCCGACCTTTTCGCCAACACCCCTTGGCAGTACCAAAGTCCATCAGTAACCGACACTTGACATACTGTAATAAAGTGATCAGAAAAAGAAAAAAAAAACTGAGTCAAGATCATTACTCACCTTGTTGCTCTTTCTTCAAATATGATCCTTTGAACTATGGCTCTTGTATATCTACAGTGTCTTGAGCCACTGACTCAAGTTGCACCTTTGTATTTTGGACAATAGATGTTGAGGATGTTGGGATGTTGACCAGACCAGCATTGCTTGCACCACCTTTGAGATAGGTAGCAATGGGTAAATCAAGCTATCCCATCAACTTGCAGAGGTACAAAGGGTTGATATATTGCTGTTCCATTGGTAGATTTAATGGCAACTTACCCTCCAATGATTCTAATGCCTACTCTTTATACACCCTTGTATATGTTCAAATTCTGACATGGCCTCTGTCTACACATTCATTTCCACAGCCTTGTAGGACTTAGCTGTAAGAGAGGGATACTATTAGGATCCACTATGCTATTATCCCCAACTATTCAATCCAGCCTATTCATCATATTCAACATTCTAGCCCTATGCTCCAGAACACACTTGATTCCATGTAATTTATTTATTCAGCCTTTTCTGTCTTGGCATCACATGTAACTGTTAGGATTTCGGTGATGCCAAAATATCAGTTAAGTCCTGCAAACCGTTTTGGAGTGGCTAGGCTTCAACGTGCTCATGCATTGCACCCTGCTGTTTCATGTGTGCCACTAATTTAGACAGTAAGGAGTCTCGTGAGGGTGCCGAGGGCATCAGCTTGAGCAAAGGACTTTAGATGGGGAAGGCAGGCAAGGGGGTGCGAACCGATTTGATATTCTGAGTGAGGAACTATCTACATACATCCCGCTACTTATATAGGTTAAGAAGCAAGATGTGGAACAGGGTGGCGTAAGGAATGGAAAACAATAAGGTATGAAAAACCACATGGAGGCATTGTCCACAGTGATCAAGAATAGAATAATGAATGTAAGCAGGATTAGAATAATGGAGTATGGCTGAGAATAAAATAATGAAGTGGTGGGTGAGAATAGAACAATAGAGGATGGCCAAAGATAAAATAGGGCAGTGATCAGGATAATGAGTGGCCGTTACATGTTTAGAGAAAACGGGTGAGGGGATGGAAGGATAGTGAAGGACAAGATGGATAGGATAGGAGAAGAAACCTAGATGATGTACCGGATATACTGAGCCAAGACCATGTGATAGTGAGAATAATATGGGTAGAGGACGGTCAGTCGGTCGGTATTACTGAGTGTACCGGCACTCAGTACCAGGGTCTTGACAGTAACATTCTATTCGCTCTACCATTATATTCATCCATGCACATGCTTGCACATCTATTTTCAGTATTACCATTGATCACTTCACCTTTATATCTCCTTTATGTTTCCTTTTATATTCTGCTCCACTTTCCTTATTTATAATTCTGCTTTACTATCACTATTTCTGTCAGGCTGGTTACTTTAGAGTCATGGTCCTAGGCTATGTCAAGTGCATGTACCAAGTATCCGGTATTTTGGCAGTGCCGGCCTATGCCCCATGTCCAAGCCACATGCCAGTCACTTGGTACACTGGTTTTAGCTCGACTCATCCACTATCCACATTCCTTACCCATCCCTCATTCACCTTACCTCAATCACCATCTATTAATTCCATCACAACCACTCTTCATTCCTCGATCTGCCTCACCTTGGGACTTCCTGTCCTTGTATTATCCTTGGCCATGGCTCCATTGTTTTATAGTCAGTCTCCTCCTATTGTCCTACCCTTGGCCACATGTCTATTATTCTATCTTTTATTATTCTATCCCTATTTTCATTCCTCTAATTTTACTCATTGTGAACAATAACCACATGCTTTGCATACCTTGTTGTCTCACAGTCCTTATTCCACATGTCGCTCCTTAAACCTATATAAGTAGGACATGCATGTACATATTTCTCATTCTGGGTATCAACTAGGCTTAGGCCCTTCTACCTTCTTCCCCTCTGTTAAGTCCTCAACTTGGGCTGGCATTATCAGCATCCTCCCAAGTATCCATCTGTTGCAAATTGGTGGCATGCACGGCAAGTAGGGCACAATGCACAAGTACATTGAAGCCAATGCCACTACTCTTGGCCTGCAGGACTTGGCCATTGTCCGCCCAACCTTTTGGCAGTCCCAAAGTTTGTCAGTTCCCGAAGCCTGAAAGGCTACAATCTGATGTCAGAAGTCCCTTATGTCTGGGATATATGCCTTGCCTCAGAAGGTCAGCAGTCTGTCAGTTTCAGCTCACTCAGCCAAAACCAATGATTTTCCTCCCACCTCTCATAACTTCCATACAGCCTCTACCACTTCATACTCTAACACTCCCTCACCAAATGCTTTCTTCAGATCTCAGGTAATCTCTTGCTCCTCCCCTTCCAATATGAGCCCTTTAAGTGCCTGCACCATGAACAACTTGGGCAAAAGCAAGACCAGGTCACTATTGTTGCCTGCTCCCAAGCTATGGTTTGGCTTACACAATAGGGCATCAGACTTTTCCATGGTCACCCTGGGTCAGTGCTGCAAGTCAAAGTCAAAACATGAGAGGTAGAGCAACCAGTGGGCCTGCCATCAGTTCAACCTTTTCAATGACCAGAAGTACTCCAGGTTCTTGTGGTTGGTCTAGATTTTGATATGATTCTTTGCACCTTTGAGGAAGTGCCTCTACTCTTCTAAGGCCTAGATGATTGTGAGCATCTCCTTGTCATGGATCTTGTAATTTCTTTCCACCAGGGAGAGACTCTTTGAGTAAAAGAAAATTGAGTGCCACTTGCCATCCTCAGGCAATTGTTGCAAGAGGACCACTCCCATAGTAACATCAGAACTATCTGCCTCTATGTGGTAGGGTCAGCTGTCATCGGCAAAACCAAGAACAGGCACCATCGTAAACCTCCTCTTAAGCCCTTCAAAGGCCACCTGCTCTGCATCTCCCCAGCTCCACTTCACATCCTTCTTCACAAGCCCAAACAATGGCCTAGCATGGTGCAAGAACCCTTCAATGAATCTCTGGTAGAAGTTGGCAAAGCCGAGGACCCTTCAGTCTGAGTAAACATGGCTATTTCTCCATTAGCAGGGAGGATATAAAGACTCTGAGTCATGTAGTCTATTACTATAATGTACTGGGTACTATGAGTATGACAGAGACCAGATGTAGCTACATACCAAATATTAGAACAATTGTGTAGATTTTGTATATTTTTATTGATACTAAATGTTCATTGTATTCATATATCATACAAGGACTTATTACAATTTCTCAGTTGAACATTTTACAGGAAATTTACAAGAAATTTACAGGAAATACTCTGAAAACCTCCTAGCATAATTTCTAGGGTCAGTCTGAGTTTACTTTACTCTGAAAAGTTTGAATTACTTTTCTGAACTTTCTTTGGGCTTTATCGCTGGGAAACCTCCCTATCACACCAGTGTAAACACATTCTTAATTACCTCAGAATTAGCAGTCATTGCTGAACCAAACAATTGCGCAAAACATTGATGTTGGTGGACGCATCACGTGTTGCTTGAATTTATGGGGGGCCTACCGCCCTGATTCAAGGTCTACATCCATACTTACACATTGTACCCGGAACGTTTTCCGCATCTTACTTAACTCTTTGCAACCCTAACTCCGGCCACCTGACCAAAACTTCTTGAAGAATGGAATGTCTTAATCATACGAAACTACGACTGCACGGACCCTGGGCCAGACAAGCACAGTGATACATTTGACAGACAGCAACTAGCTAGTGTACACGGGTCCTGTGGTCAGAAGAGAGCGGTTGAGTCGGGTAATAATAGCATATTCAATATCGTCTAAACAGAGTGAGTCACGAGTAAGGCATTATTGACCCAGTTCATTCCTTGGCAGATATTGCAACGGCTGAGCTTTCCTTGACGGGGCTTACTGAATTGGGTGACACAGAAAGATTCATTTGGTTGGATGGGGGTGAGGACGCGTGTGGAATACTGAGTGTAATGAGCATTCTTGTGTAACTTAACGATGATATGATCAGAACGTACTTCTCTGGATTCGGAATAGCTGTCCCAACGTTCTCCTGTGGTGTCACACCAGCCTTGGACAACGCATAATCCCCTGAATCAAAATATTTGCGATCCTAAATGTAACTGTATTTAGCTTCTGATTTACGTGGTCAATAATGTGTGTGTGCTCACTTTTTGCATCTTGGTGAGCACGTTTTTATGCGTCGGCAACTTTCCATACAGGCGAAATAGCTTTTGCTCCTCTTCAGTCATTGTCTGCCAAGCAAGGAGCGGATGAATTCGACATAAAGCACAGGCTCCAGATAGACTCACGCTCATATCGATCTTCTTAAGTTTAGCAGGTAACATTATGAGATGGTGGGAGACGTGCCACAAGGTTTAGAGAATGGAGAAGAGAGGCAAAAGATATCGAGGAATTGGAGGCGCGGGTAATGACTGGAGCTAGCGGAGCTTCAAACGTGAGCCACCTTATATACTTTTCTGGACATTTAGGTCCGTGAGGCCCTTGATTACGTGCGTGACAACGAAGTTTCTGTGTTTGTGCACGTCTGTGCTTCAAACGACAAATTAGGCGTTTGTTGTAGGCGCTACACTCATGGATATATGTCAGCCTCTCCCTCGGACTACAAGTCTACAACATGTTTTCCGTATGTTTGATTCTGCACTATTGCGTACTAGTCTTCTGTCGAACAAGAGCGTTTGTATCTCTGTCAATTTCGTCACGAAACAGGAGAACCAGTGAGAAACATGATGGCAGTGAATCCCACACTTGACCGATGACCCTACGGCAATTGTCTTGAAAGGGGCCCCGTTTCTGAGTCTGACTCAAATTCCATGTCCACGTGAGGCGCCATTCCCTGAACGGGACATAGGCTTGTGAATTCCACGTTCTGAAAGCTCACCTGATCATTAACTGATAAGGCATTTGAATCTCGAGATGAAGCGAAATCCTGGGTGAGTGAGGGGTTTGCGGATACATTCATGAAGCCAGGTATTTCTGTGGCTAAAGGAACTTCATCAGCTGAGCAAAGGTTACACTAGTGAAATCATAACCATTGAAATCAAGCTCAATGGGAATATCTCCACCGGGTATATCACGCGACCCAGACGTAGCAGATGCCTCGTGTCCGTTAAAAAGCATGTCAAAATCACAGAGATCAAGTGATCTATGGCACGGTGAATTCATGTATACGTTTTGATTCTTAGGGGACTGGTTTTCATGACCATCGATCTCTGTGTCTGAATCCAGGGCCAAATCTAAGTCTGTAATCCAACCTGAAGCTTCGTGGGGTCCTTCAGCCCTGTCGGAAAATGCCAGAGAAGACGAAGAATGGTGTCCCAGTAGAGTGGTATCTTCCTTAATTGGATGATCGTTGTCAGGTTCTTTGCTTGGCTCGCTCGGTTCGGAATTCCAATCCAGATCGAGTAGGCAGTCTTGGTCATCCGCCTCAGCAGCCGCATTAGTTCCAACCGAGTTTGGGAACGGGTTCCCCGAAAGCCTATCTCCCATGGGATCCTCAAATTCGCCGGTATGAGTTCCCGTGAGATTATCAGCATTCTGCAACCTTGTTGAATCCTTCTCGATGTCCTTAGGCGTATTTATGTGTAATCCCTGGAAGGCGAAGCGAGATGAGGTGAATTTAAAAATTTGATGGAAATTGAAATCAGACCCCTTTCCATGGCCTAACTTGTCTTGTGTACATTCCAGTCAAAATGGGTCCAAGAATGATTTTGAACAAATCAAGTGCATTTCCCCTATCACTGCTACATTCGTCCTCAGAGTCGGATTCGCTCCCGCAATGGGAGGCACACATCGATTGAGGAACAAGTTTGTGCATAGCCTGGAGTGACATTCGATATCGTTGAGTATTCTGGTCGCGTAATCGCTACGGCATGTCAAAACATCTTTCGAAGGGCAAAGATCATTACACGACAAACATTTACCTTCATACACGCCAGGAAGTATTGCTCGAGTGTTGGGCTCTTAGACCTTGTGAGAATGGAGCAGAGTGACCGGGCTACCGAGGGGAAAAGAAGCTGATCAGAACGAATGGAACGTGAATACGGACCAAATATGAGAGGATAACGTCTGAGAGCTTGGTGTGAGTTAGAGCGACAGAAAATAGTGGTCATGTTAAGACATCCCTGATCATGTGGACAGAAAATATTTTATGTACAACCTGGTCGAGAAGCGCCGCAAATGGGGTTATAGTGGACGAAGCGATGGGGTTGACAAGAAGTGGAAAAGAGGTGGTTTTATAGCCATCTTGTGGATTTTCATTTTTTGTCTGCGCAGCCGGTATGGTAATCCATGCATATACCAATTTCAGCGACATGAAGGTGAGAAATGGCGAAGTGTGGACATCAGACAACGGGTGGGATGAGGAGAAGTATACTAGTGTTAACGCGAGCCAGAAGAGAGCTGAATTCACAAATTCTTGAAAAGAAAATTGGACTCACTACTTGGGATTCCATCCTCCACACAAAGATTTGAAATATCGTGTATGCCAAGAATAGTAGCATTCTTGAAGATTCAAAGATTTCATTTTGGCACGCAGAGATATTTCGATGCATTTGATCGCATATACTCACGCTACGCATACAGCTCAACAGATGTCTTCCCACTCCGGAAGAGCATATTTGTTCAGCTGTAGCCGGGGTGCCGTCGACGCTTCCAAGAAGTAAGATGGTGAGACGAGATGGATGGGAGAATACGTCAATATTTTTGGGAGCTTGAATTCGGTACGGTTGGCATGGGGTAGCAGAATTACTCTGAGGATATGAACCTTCGGTCTGTGTTTGGTCCGAGTGTGACGTAGAGAGAACGTGAGTTATTTTGATTGTTAGATTAGACATCCGTAAACTTGTGGCATAATTTAGTATAGGCATCGAATGAATCGTGAAAACGATTTGAATCTCCGATAAACTGAAAGGATTAAGTCCCACAACACCTTGTTCAGACAATGGATTGATAGATGAGTACTTGGGAAGTTAGAGGATTCCTGTTATGATGTGGCCTCCTGTCCCTGATATACCTAGGCAATCTGTACCAAACGGCATCTGGTCCCTCATGAGCTGGTAAAAGCCATTCAATCGACTGACAATAGGATCTATCTCCTTGAAATGCGCATCCCCAACTACGGCTTCCAAATGAATCAGCATATTATGTTCATAGATTGGCTCTCCAAAATCCTGTATTTTCAGGCGAGACCGTAAAGAAAAGTACACAAGAGAAGAAACTTAATTACACGTATCATTTGAGTGTCGCCAATCGAAAAAGTACTCTCGCCTTCGTGTGGCAATAGCGCGTGACGTAACTCATCTGTCACACTTCGCGAACACGCGTTTAAGCGTGAGTAGTGACCACCAACACTTCTTCTGAACAGCAACCATTCGGCTTAAATTGTACATCATCGGGAGTTCCACCCAACTGTATCTTCTGACTTGGAGCCTATCTATTGACTAGTGATCCTCAAGCTGTCCCACAGGCCGCTCGTCACGTCAAAATTTGCATGCTATATTTTCGCCTGTGACCATGCCCTCGGGAACTATTATATTGCGCACGGTTTTCGCATGTGTTGCTGCATTTATTGCATTTAGATATTATGTCAGTTTTCTATCGACACAAAATGTTCTCTCTTTCAAAGTCATGAATATACCCAACCGCGGCAAAGGTCTGGTGGCCACACGTGATATAATGGTGAGCATTTTTACTTATTGAACACTCAACAGACAGTATTATTTAAAAGAAACATAGCAAGGGGAAATGATTTTGAAAGAGACGCCGCTCTTCGTTGTGAGAGCTGGAGGCGGGTCTAATATCTGCACTGCGTTTAATCCTGGCCACCTGAGATATTATTATAGATTTTCAGGATCTCCAATCCCATATTCACTCTATCGTCTCAAGGCTTAACTCAACGTCCCGCTCAACATTTTTTGAGCTTTCGTACCCGTCAGCGCTCAACGGCTCCGACGTCTCAATTGGCATCTTCCAGACGAATTCTGTGAAAATTGGAGATGATGCTGCGGGAATATTTCCATACACTGCTCGGATCAATCACGGATGTTCCAAGGCGTTTAACAGCGTATACAGCTTGAGAGACGACGGGGTTCTGGGTACGTGGCCCGAGACTGACTATTGAACTATATCCAAATACTGGAATTAATTGTGTGAATTGTATATAGTTGTCCATGCTCTGAAACATATACAGAGAGGCGAAGCACGTACAGCTTTCCATCCTAATTTATAGGTCTTGACATACCCATCCAGGAGATTCTCAGAGAGTACATAAACACCAAACAGTCTCGGAAAAAACGGCGGTGACTTCGTGCAATCACATATCCCATTTCCACAACTGACCTTGCTACCACACATTAGAAATGAATTGTATGAAACATACGCATTTGATTGTTCGTGCAGCACGTGTTCCCTATCTCCAGGAGATGCGGGGAGGTCGGACACACTGCTTTCTTCAATGGTAACCATACACGCTGAATTTCTTAAATGGAAAGAGAACAATTTGGATGCCAAAGAGGCAATTCGGCTCGCCAAACGAGTTTGGGCGCTTGGTGAAAAGGAAGGTTACTGGAGCGGGTGAATTTTTGGTCTTCTCTTCCGTGGAACATTCAAGATGCTCATGTGGGGCTTCAGACGCGGCCACCTTGGCGAAGATGTTGTTAACATTGCCGCAGCCCATCAAGAGTTCGTTCACTTTTGTCATTGATAGCTTTTATCATAGCTTACGAACATCCCAGCGCAAAGGCTACACAGCAATGGGCTGAACTAGCCCTCGAGTGGTACTCCTACGAGTTGGGATATGATAGCAAAGAAGCGGACCGCATGCGGATGATTAGTTCTGATCCAGCTAAACATCCAGACTGGGGAGCTCGCGAGGAGCTCCTTGTTGGAGGTCCAGACATGATTCTGATTTAAAACCAAACTATGGAGGAAGTTAACGACACGTTGGTGGACTAGATTCCACCGCAATTAGTATGTAAATTTGAATTCCTATTGCAGTGGATTTCCTACATTTCGGATATTTGAATTCCCCCCAACTGATACTTTGAGCGGTAAAGCAGTTACCTCAGAAAAAGCCTCCATGTGAGTATGTTTATCATTGTCGCGCCCTTGCACGCAACTTGTAGTGTACCGCACCCCATTTAGAGTATACAAGGCTGTTAAGCTCGGATAGCAAAGTTCCGGCGGTCCGAGTTCTCCCACCATCCTGTACAAGAGAGAGTAAGCGTGATGATTTTTGACCCTTTCCAAAGCGGCGCTTTCCACCTACCGGCAATGTTTATTACATAACTCGGCTCTGCCGTTTCACATTCCGCTGCGAGTTCCTTTGTAACGTACGTTCTCCTTTACCTTCCTTGTCCTCGGGGACATAGCCTGCTCTCTCCGAACTCATCGTGAGTAACTTTATCACTCAGACTACATAAGAGCTCTTGAACTTCAGCTCCCGACGACCTTTCAACATTTCCTTATCCTTCATTTGCTTGTGAACACTTCCAACCCTACAGCTTTACTTTGCTCTCGCATTAACTTAACACAACGCTAACGTGATTGTTAAGCTAATGGCCGCTCCTTCCTCTGATGTCGTCGTGCTCGCCCTCGGCATCGTCATAGCCGCCTTATATCTCTTCAGAAGTTCCATTTTCCCCAGTTCAGAGGGCAAAAAAATTCCACCGACTGCCTCGAAAGCGTCCGACAATGCTTCTGGCGACCCGCGGGATTTCATTGCTAAGATGAAAGCAGGGGTGAGCACCGAAATGTAATTCTTCAGACACGCTCCTTGACTTGCTTTCAGAAAAAACGTCTTGCAATCTTTTATGGCTCGCAGACCGGCACTGCTGAGGAGTATGCCATCCGTCTCGCCAAGGAAGCCAAATCTCGTTTCGGCCTTGCATCTCTGGTCTGCGACCCAGAAGAGTACGATTTCGAGAATATGGACCAACTTCCCGAAGACTGCGCCATAATATTTGTCATGGCTACCTATGGGGAAGGAGAACCCACAGATAATGCTGTCCAACTCCTTCAAAATATCACAGAGGAAGAGTTTGTGTTTTCTAATGGGTCGCACAAACTTGATGGCCTTCGTTACGTGATCTTTGGTCTGGGAAATAGGACTTACGAGCATTACAACGAGATAGCGCGAAAGGTGGACAAGTCACTTACTGCTGCAGGTGCTAAACGTATAGGCGAGCGTGGTGAGGGTGATGATGATAAGAGTATGGAAGAGGACTACTTAGACTGGAAGGAGCCCATGTGGACTGCATTCGCTGCTGAGATGGGTGTAGAGGAAGGCAGTGGAGGTGATACGCCTGACTTCGCCGTGACAGAGCTTGATAGTCATCCTCCTGAGAAAGTATACCTTGGTAAGTTGTGATTCAATTTCCTCCAAATTATTGGTATTCAAGTTATTTTTAGGCGAACTCTCTGCACGTGCTTTGACAAGGACCAAAGGAATTCATGATGCTAAGAACCCGTATCCAGCTCCCATCTCTGTAGCCAAAGAGCTTTTTGTTGCTGGGACGGAACGAAGTTGCGTCCATATGGAACTAAATATAGAAGGATCTGGCATGAACTATCAACATGGTGACCACGTTGGCGTCTGGCCCACAAATCCAGAAGTCGAAGTCGACCGATTCTTGTTTGCCATTGGCCTCGGCTCCCCAGATCGCCGAGACGCGGTTATCGGTATCGAATCTTTGGATCCTGCTTTAGCGAAGGTACCGTTCCCGGTGCCCACTACATATGCCACAGTGCTACGGCATTACCTAGACATCAACGCCGTTGCTGGTCGTCAAATACTTGGGAATCTGGCCAAGTATGCACCAACGCCCGAAGCTGAAGACTTCATTCGTGGCCTCAGCGTAGATAAAGAACTCTATGCTAATATTATCGGAGGTGGTTGTCTCAAGCTTGCGGAGGTTCTTCAGTTGGCAGCCGGTGATGATACCAGGGCGCGCCCCAGTCTCGAGAATACCACTGCTTGGAAAATTCCTTTCGACATGATAGTTTCCAATATTCCTCGACTTCAGCCGCGTTACTACTCCATTTCATCATCGCCTAAACTTCATCCTACTTCTATACATATAACATGTGTAGTCCTGAAGTATCAATCACTAGAGCACGCAAAGACTAGCGTCAAGTGGGTCTTCGGAGTTGGATCTAACTTTCTTTCGAACCTCAAATTTGCTGCAAATGGCGAAGAACCGTCCATGAACGCTACCGCTATGAATCCCACTTCTCCTTCGTATGCTATTGCTGGACCTCGCGGAGCGTATAAAGAAGACCGTATATTCAAGATTCCAGTACACGTTCGGCGGTCGACCTTCCGTCTACCAACTAACCCGAAGAGCCCTATTATCATGATCGGACCTGGTTCGGTAAGTAGTTTCAGGTAACATTATTTGCATAACATGTATATAATTGGATGCTTGACAGGGTGTCGCACCTTTCCGTGGCTTTGTGCAAGAGCGTGTAGCGCTTGCTCGTCGTACTGTGGAGAAGGCTGGCAAGGATGCTCTCGCGGACTGGGGTCGCATGTCCCTCTTTTATGGTTGCCGGAAGTCAACAGAAGACTACCTATACAAGGACGAGTGGTCGCAATACGCAGCTGAGCTAGGCGATAAATTCGCATTGCATGTTGCTTTTTCGCGTGAGCCCCCCTATAAACCTGACGGCAGCAAGATTTATGTTCAGGACCTTCTTTGGGACGATCGAGAGAACATCGCGGACGAGATTCTTAACAAGAAGGCTTACGTATATATATGTGGTGATGCGAAAAGCATGGCACATGCAGTCGAGGAAAGACTGGCACAGATTCTTGGATCGTCCAATGGTGGCTCTGCAGATAAGGAAGGTGCCGATGCTGTTAAGCTATTAAAGGAGCGTTCACGTTTAATGCTTGATGTGTGGAGCTAGACTTGAGAGTTAGACTTTATTCCTTCATCGCTTCTCATTATCTTTCGGAACACAACTTATTTTATAGACACAGATTCTGGAGTCTTGTAAATATGAAGGGTCACGTAAATTGGAATGATCAATTATTCGAATCACGTGATCGCGTTAAGCTATCGTCCTTCTGTATGCCCTCACATTGGACGGTTGGGGCAGTTCCTATCTTTCGATGGCATTCTGGGTCTACGATGGCACTGCGTGGTGTCAATGTGGAAAATACGTTTCGCCTGATCTTACCTTTACCGTTTCGGAGACCTTACGTTACCACGCCGTCTTCACTTCCTCCTGCGACCCAGTCTACTACGACTTCCCCGTTAAAGAGTGAACGACCGTTCAGGGAGACAGAAGGCAGATCCCCTTCACAGAATTCTTTGACATTTTATTTGCACGTGATTCGGGGTCGATTGAGAAATCATGCGAACCTGCTATCCTCTGCCGCAACTCTTAACCTAGCTGAGCTAGGTGGACGGTTAAACAAGATCACAGGCTATGAACATATCGAGATATTAAAACACAAAGTTGTTGAGACTGGTGCAGTATTTCTCTTCTGATTTACACTATTGTCACCGATTACTTCCCTGCAGAGGCGGCCATAACTTCCAAGCGCCAAGCCTCCCGAGATGCAAAAATGGCCTATGAGATGGCCGTTGCACGACGTTCACAATCCCAAAGGGAGGTAAACGATCTTTTGCAGCGCAAATCAAATTGGACCGATTCCGATGTGAGCCGTTTCACTGCCCTGGTGCGGCAGGACCACCTGTATGAACAGGAAGAGGCCAATGCTAAGGCGCAGGTCGCCGTGGCAGAAGCCGCCGTTGAGACCGAGTTCAACCAGCTTATGCGCACGATTCTTAATCGTTACCACGAAGAGCAGATATGGAGCGACAAGATCCGGAGTGTTTCGACGTATGGATCCTTACTCGCTCTAGGGGTGAATATTTTTGTCTTCATCCTTGCGATCATTGTTGTCGAGCCTTGGAAACGTCGAAGGTTGGCAGAGACGTTCGAGAGGCGGATTGAACAGCTCTCCCTAGAAAATCGCGAGATGCTAGGAAAGGGTATGAGTGACCTTGCAGAGCACTTTGCGAAACAAGAGCATGTTCTTGCCGAGCTCGCCAGCGCATCCACGCCAAACAAATTTGGAGATCTTGATGACAGGGATCAAGAAAGTGAAGTGGCTGATCCAATGCTGTCCACAGCGAAGACAGCTAAAATTGCACGAGATCATGATTTGTGGGTTGCAGGGGTGGTGGGAGTGTTGAGTGGAGGAATACTGACATTTGTGTTAGGATTATTTCGATAATAGATGCGTTGTCCCGGCACTTGATCTTTCTGCATGGGTTCGTATAACTCAATGCTGGGGCTCGTTCCCTCGCCGAGCCAACATAGTTACTTGCAGTGCCACCTGCGTATACATGCAGTGCCACCAACGCTTCCTTTCTCTGTGCTAATGATAGACGCACGTTTTCTGAGTTCATCTACTTCTGGCGTATCTCACAAACTTGGAACTTAATACACCCGCTAAAGCTAAACTGAGAAACCCACTTGCACTGCCACGGTTTAGTTCGCACAACACACTTCTGCTCTCTATTTCCCCTGTTTCATGCTGCCTATGTCAAAGCGCCAAATGAGTCAAGGCTCAGAGCTACCTCCACCGTATGAAAACTCGGAGAGGGTCCATCTTACAGAGCGCTCAGACAGCAGCCAGAGCGTATATCGTTCTCAGCCAAACAATGGCTATGAACCAGTTCAATACAATCTTGCAGGGCAAGACCCACTGGTCTTTTATGAAACGTAGGTATTTACCTCTGAGTATCAGTAGGATTAATAGGCAACAATCCCAACTTTCAGCCTTATCGATGCCTCCAACCATCCTTCAGAAATATTCTGTCGAATGGCAGATGCCCTTTTCTTCCATATGGACGAGCACCGCAACCAATTCCGGGGTACGCATTATATCGAGCCAGCTAAAATTGCTTGGCTCGGTGTTGCTTTAGGTCAAGATATGGAGCTAGTAAGTCTTCATGCAAATTGGTAGATTGCCTGGATACCATCGGTTAACTTTACATAGAGTAAGGCTGTTCAGCGTCACCTACCTTCGTTGTACGACGTTGCATCGATACCATACACTGTAAGAGTATGCTTCGGGTTCCCACACAGCCTTTTGAGATTAACTTTATCATCTCAGTTCAATAACACACGTACTCCAATCCTAGACAGACGTGGACACCTACATTTATGTGTTTTCGAAGTATGTGCTGATCCTACATATGCTCGACAGGTGAGATTACCATGGGCATTTTCAGAGAATCTCCTAATCCTGAGCACTAGAAATGGAATAAGACACTGAACGTCTTGAAGCTACATGATCCGTTGACCAACTTACCATTCCCCACACCCATTCCACGTTCTGCATTTCCTTCTGTCCCTGACTGCACCTTGGATCAAGTGTACGCCGATTGGCAGCGGAAAACAACCTTAGACGTGCCGCATCAAATTTCAAATCCCCGGCCTACGCATCATCGAGCAATATCTGCCGGGAATATTTCTATGCCCTCCTCATCGATGATACAGACACAGCAGGCAGTCCCCATTGCAAGGCGCGCTGCGTTTCAAACGGTGCAGCAAACCGAAAAGTCGCAGTTGAGCCCGGCAGTAAAGAGTGGTTTTATGCCACTTGAAACATTCCGGAATCTTCAGGCCCGGACATTGGAGCTAGCACAGACGGCAGAGCAAGTGCATGGACAGAGAAGCGGCGACATGGACAGCTCTTCGAGCAAGCAGTTACCGCAAACAGTTTCCATTGCGAGACTGGAACAGTTTCAAACGGTGCAGCAAACCGAAAAGTCGCAGTTGAGTCCGGCAGTAAAGAGTGGTTTGATGCCACTTGAAACATCCCGGAATCTTCAGGTCCGGACATTGGAGCTAGCACAGATGGCAGAGCAAGTGCATGGAGAGAGAAGCGGCGACATGGACAACTCATCGAACAAGCAATTACCGCAAACAGTTTCCATTGCGAGACTGGCAGCGTTTCAAACGGTGGGTAAACCCCAAAGAGAGCAGATGCCAGCAGCGGAGAGTAGTTTGACAATACATGATCCATCACGGAATCCTTACAATGCGACTGATACTCAGGCTGCCTCCACACGGACATCGGGGATGTTTCGAAAGGATGTGGAAAAGGGACGAAGTAACAGTCAGCGCAAGTTGCCAT
>QLPG01008674.1:0-14025 GCA_003314385.1 Gomphus sp. MG54 | reverse complement strand
TTCCGTGACCTGCCCTAAACTTCCGGCGCCTCTGTCTCCGTCCGTAGTCCGTCCGATCCCGATCTCGGTCTTCGGCCCCGTTACGGACCTTCGCACTAACCCGGAAAACCCCTTCGGAAGTACTAGCTAAGCGCCTGACACACGGACTTAACATGGGGGCATATCCGAGGATAATACAAGGACAGGAGTCCCAAGGTGAAATGGACCAAGGAATGTGGATGGCGGATGTACCGAGCCAAGACCGGTGTACCAAGTGTTATGCAGGCTGCATGGACACTTGTACATGGATGTAGGATGGTTGTTCGGTCGGCACTGGCAAATGATTGGGACCTCGGTACATGGACTTGACAGGTGTGCTCAGAGGCTGGCAGGTGGCGGACTAGTCTTCGGTTGCCGTTGCTGAGTCCTCAGCATTGGCGTCCTCGGTATCAGATGCCTGTGAGATGGAGTCGGAAGTGGTGGCCGCGCGGGCTTTGGTTGCCTTTGGGCATTCGGTGACTTTGTGATCACTGGTGGCACAGAGGAGACACAGGTTGTGGTCCATGTGTCTTTGGCATTCGGTCGGGAGAAGTTTGCCATCCTTTCTGAGGGTTTTGGTATACTCAGGTGGGTCGGGCGTTTTCCTGTCCTTTTTCTTGGATGCGTCCTTGCTGCTGTTATCGTTGCTATTATGTTGCTGGTGGTTGTCCAAGGTGGATCTGTTGCCAGGCTTGTCCGATCTGATGTCCTTCTTCGGCTCATTGCTGCCCTCCGTAGACTGTTCAGCTTTTCGTTCCCAATACCTCATGTCGATCCGTTGGACACGATTTTGGAGTTCATCGAGTGTGCAGGGTTTGTCAAAATGGATGAGACCGTCTTTGATGCGCTTTGGCAGTGCCATGTATGCCTTGCGGAGGAGGGCATTGTCATTATAATCGACAAATGCCACGAGCCTGTAAAATTCCACAAAGAACCGAGTGGCTTTGTGGTTGTCCTGCATGGTTAGCTTTTCGAGGGCCGTATCAGCATCAGCTCTTTCGTCCCAAGAGCCGAAGTTGATCTGTAATTCATCGATGAAGAGCTCCAGGTTGCTGGTCCAACGGGGTTCTGTATTGGGATTACCCGTCAGGTACAGCTCGAAACATTCCAGAGCTGTTCCTTTCAGGTAGGAGACCATGTAATTGACTTTTTGCCTATCGTCAGGGAACGAGTTAGGCCGGGTGCAGAAGTTCATTCTGCAGAGGAAGATGAAACCCTTTAACTTCTTTGGGTCGGTTCCATAGAAGGGTTCAGGTTCTCAGATTCTGGCAGCTTGTCTGTCTTGTCGGTGGTTCCGAGCGGTCCTGCTGAGTTCAAGAATGGTGTTCAGAAGGTCTTGGTTGTTGGCCGGGTTCATGGGAGCCCTGGCCCTAGGAAGTGGCCTGGCTTGTGGAGCTTGCCTGGGTTGTGGGGGTGGTCAGGCTCGGGGAGCTTGCCTGGCCTGTGGCGGTATAGCCGCGGATGGAGGGGGTGTGGCCGCAGGTTGCAGAGGTGCGGGCACGGGCTGACGGGGTGTATGGGGAGGTTCAGGCGTGTTCGCCTGCCGGGGGTGCTGAGGCTGTTCCTCGGTTTCAGCATCTGTGTCATAGTGTACTGAACCGGGTTCGTCCTCTGCCGGATGGGGTGCTTGATCGTCATTATCATAATCTTCGTATTTGATTTCATCGTCGACCACTTCCTCGATGCATGGTTCTTGCTCGAAGGGGGAGGCGAGACGCTGTAGTTCTATTGTTGGCAAAGTATAACCAATGAGAAGGGGCAGGGTACCAGAGGCTTCGCACTCCCTTCGTTGATTTACTATGGGGGTGAGCCGATTGTCATCCATACAGGCTGTGGATCTAGTATGTGGGGGCATGATTATAAGAATGGAGGTGGCACGGAAAGCAGTATCACTCAGAATGTACTGTCAAGATTCAGTGACACCGAGATATCGGTTAAGTCCTGCAAACCGTTTTGGAGTGGCTAGGCTTCAACGTGCTCGTGTGTTGCGCCCTGCTGTTCCATGCATGCCACTAGTTTGGACAGTGAGAGGAGCCTCGAGAAGATGCCGAGGGCATCGGCTCGAGCAAAGGACTTTAGGAATGGGAAGCAGACAAAAGGGGTGTGAATCAATCGATATTCTGAGTGAGGAACTATCTACATACATCCCGCTACTTGTATAGTTAAGAAGCAAGATGTGGAACAGGGTGGCATAAGGAATGGAGACAATAAGGTATGAGGTAACCACATGGAGGCATTGTCCACAGTGATCAGAAATAGAATAAGGAATGTAAGTGGAATTAGAATAATAGAGTATGGCTGAGAATAAGATAATGAAATGGTGGGCGAGCATAGAACAATAGAGGACAGCCCAAGATAAAACAATAGCAGTGGCCAGGACAATGAGTGGCCGTCATGTTGTCCGGGGGAAACGGATTAAGGAGTGGATAGGGGGTAAAGGAACAATGAAGGGGGATGGACAAGAGGAGTGGTCCATATGATGTACCGGGTGTACCAAGCCGAGGCCGCGCGGTAGTGCGAGATGATATAGGTAAGGGCCGGTTGGTCGGTATTGCCAAGTGAGTCGGGACTCGGTGTTGCGGGCTTGACATTCTCCTATTTCTTGCATATCTTCTACTTCTGAGACTTCAAAAACTTCTTTAATAGTTAATTTGACTTGCTCCCTTATTTCTGAGTTTCCTCTTGTTACACTCTTAGATTGTGGTTCTTCAGACTACTTTATTGAATTACAAGTTGTGCAAAAATACTCTTTGCCTACTAATTCAGTTCCTTCTATCCTGTTGAAACTATTTAATGGTTCTACTAACTCTGTCATTACTCAGACCACTATGATCCCATCTGATTTCTGACTGGCAAACTTCAGAATACTACTTTCTACGTAATGTTATTGGATGGCAGTTGCTCTGCAGTACTCAGCTTCAACTGGCTCACTGTAAGGGCAACCTACTCAGGTACTGATTCCAGTACCTGCTGGGAGACCAAAAGCAGGAAACACCACAGCCCTGTAACCTACCCAGGGCCTAACCCAGGGACTCAGACCCTAAGTTTACCCACAGGCACTACCAGACACTGGTAGGGAGGTCCAGAAATAAATATATAAAAGGCAATATAGCTAAATACATGCCGTAACATACGAGCTGCTTACCTGGTAGGGAGGTCCAGAAGAGAAGAACCAAAGGACCCCCTTACCTAAGCAGCAACTGTATAGCTACAGTGACTGTGACATAACAAACCTGTCACAGCTAGCAAAGAAGACAATAGAAGATTACAGAGAAGGGATTATAGTAAACATATGAAAAGGGAAGATAGAGAAATGGTTAAAGAAGTAATAGAAGTAAAAGGGATAAAGGAAATAAAGGAATACGGGGAGGAAAAGGAAGGAAAAGAGAATAAACCGGTAGTCCCCTGACACTCACCCGCTAAAAGCCATCGATTGACTGGGTATTGGGCAGTATAACTTTCAAGTCTACAGAACTGACCGCCGCTCCAACCCCTCAGGCCTCAACCAAGGCTTCACAGTCCAGCACCTCACTTCCAAGCAATCCATCGCCATCTCCAAAGTTGGAGGCACCATGAATAGCCCTAGTTAATGCAGAAGTGTTTGTTTGCACCTGCAAACTAGAAGGTTCAAAAGCCTTTCAACTCGACCTCGCAGATCTCAACAAATACACTCAAGGCTCCACTATGGTCGATTATTCCAACAACCTGGATAGCATTAAATAGCATGTTTGTCAAGATTCGGTGACGCCGAGGTATCGGTTAAGTCCCGCAAACCGTTACGGGGTGGCTAGGCTTCAACGTGCTCTTGCGTTGCGCCCTGCTGTTCCGTGTGTGCCACTAATTTGGATAGTGAGAGGAACCTTGAGGGGAATGCCGAGGGTGTCGGCTCGAGCGAAGGACTTTAGGAATAGAGAGCGGACAAAGGGGTGCGAATCAATTGATATTCTGAGTGAAGAACTATCTACATACATCCCGCTACTTTTATAGTTAAGAAGCAAGATGTGGAACAGGGTGGCGTAAGGAATGGAAACAATAAGGTATGAGGCAACCACATGGAGGCATTGTCCACAGTGGTCAGAAATAGAATAAGGAATGTAGGCGGTATTAGAATAATAGAGTATGGCTGAGAATAAGATAATAAAATGGTGGGCGGGAATAGAACAATAGAGGGTGGCCTAAGATAAAACAATGGCAAAGGCCAAGACAATGAGTGGCCGTCATGTTGCTCAGAGGAAACGGGTAAAGGAGTGGATAGGGGGTTGAAGGAACAATGGAAGGGGGTGTACGAGGGGAGTGGTCCATACGATGTACCAGATGTACCGAGTCGAGGTCGCGTGGTGGTGCGAGATAATGCGGGTGAGGGCCGGTTGGTTGGTATTCCCGAGTAAGTCGGTACTCGGTGTTGCAGGCTTGACAATGTTCCAGAATTCTATCATGACTTTGCTGATGTCTTTAGTAAACAGCATGGTAATACACTAGCACCTCATAGACCTTACGACCTCAAGATCAACCTCGAGGACAGCACTTCACCCCCTCTTGGTCCCATCTATTCCCTCTCAGTATCCGAACTCCAGTCACTACAAGATTTCATCGATGAACACCTCAACATGGGCTTCATTCGACCCTCGTGTTAATCACACAGTGCCCCAGTACTATTCATATGCAAGAAGGACAGCTCCCTGCAACTCTGTGTAGACTTTCTGTTAAGTCTGCATGTCAGGCATTTAGCTAGATATTTCTGGAAGGGTTTCTGGAGGCTTCCAATGGGTTTCCATGAGGGGGGTCGAGACTCTGATGATGGAGAGACTAGAGATTGTGAATTCACAGATGGAGATGGAAAGGCAGGAAGACGGGAAGTGCTGGGGGCTTAGAGCTGTTTGTGGTATTAGATCGTATGTGTTAAGTCCGCGTGTCAGGCGCTTAGCTAGTACTTCCGAAGGGGTTATCCGGGTTAGTGCGAGGGTCCGTAACGGGGCCGAAAGACCGAGACGGGAGTCGGACGGACTACAGACGGGGACAGAGGCGCCGGAAACTTAGGGTAGGTTGCAGAATAGTTCAATCCGGTCACTGAGATGTTCGAGGTCGAAGGGACTTGGCTTCAACTTATGTGTTGTGCCCTCCTCGATCGTCTGTCCCTAATTTCAGAGAGGAGACGGAAGTTCACCGGAGTGAGTCGGAACTGGGTGGACTAGGATGATATTCGTACTAGCAAACAGTCCAGTCGACTGTGAGACTATATACATGTAATGCTCTTTGTACTATCTTTAGCTGGTCATAAAACAAGGAGAAAGGTAGTACAAGGGGTTAATATAAAAGAGGGAACAAGGGAGTGAGGTACGCGATAGTCTTGCGCGTCATTTATCAAAGTATTGAGTCCTTGGTCGGGAGTGGACTTGGGAACGGTGTCTCGGTCGGACACGGAAACGCGGTGTCTCGGATGGGTGTGACGGGGACGGGATCCACGGAAAACAGTCTTTCGTCCTTTCGGTTGGAAAGGTCTTGGAACGGAAGCGGGTGGTTGTGGGGGTTAGTGTGGGTTTGTTGAGGGCATGGGCTATAACAGTATGACTAGTTGTTTGAGTGTTTGAGGTCAAAGGGACTTGGCTTCAACTTATATGTTGCACCCTCCTCAATCATCTGTCCCTAATTTCGGAAAGTTGGAAAGTTTACTGGAACTAAATTGGAAACTATGATGCAGATTAAGTCGATATTTGTACTGGCAAATAGTCCAGTTGACTGGGGGTTTATATACATGTAACTAATCCTTGTACTATCTTTTGCCAAGTAAAGACAAGGGGGAGAAAGGAGTACAAGGGGCTAATAGAAAAAGGAGAACAAGGGAGTGAGGTATGCAATGATCCTGTGTGTCGTTTATCAAGGAGTGGAACCTAGGTCATGGAATTGTAGGGGTTCAGGATTACAGAACTTTGGGTTGATGCAACAGATTTGCAGAAAGTGATTGTTCCAGACTTTTAATGGTCAGAAAGTCCTGGAAAAGGTGCAGGTGGTTGTGGGGACTAATATGGGTTTATTGGGGGCATGGGCCATAACACTTTTGAAGTCTAAACCGAATTATGAAGAAGGACTGTTATCCACTTCCCCTTATTTCCAACCTCTTAGATGCCCCCAAGAAAGCTCGTATATACACCAAAATCAATCTCCAACATGCCTATCATCTTGTTTGAATTGCCAAAGGGGACAAATGGAAGACAGCCTTTAGGACTCATTATGGATCCTTTGAGTGGCTTCTCATACCGTTTAGTTTATCTAATGCTCCTGCTGCAATTCAACGCTTCATGAATGACATTTTTGGTAATCTATTAGACAATTGCACCATTGTCTATTTGGATGACATCCTTATCTATTCCAACTATTCCAATGATGAATCCTCGCATATTGAACATGTTTTCAAAGTTCTTCAATGATTACACAAAAACAACCTTTATGCTTGAGAAGACAAATGCTCCTTCTACCAAACATCCATCGAATACCTCAGATATATCCTATCACCTGATGGTAGTGTTTAGTGGGGAGCTCCTTGAACTCCCACCACCACCATCGCCAGGGCACTTAAGGACTTACCCTATATTCAAACATTCAATTCATTTGAACCACATGCTCCAACTGACATCTTGAACTGGTACCCATCCAGTCTGAGTGTGCTCAGGGTGATTCCGATGGCTCCCACAGTCCTACCACCACTGCTGCTGCTGTTGAACTCCTAGGATAGCCTACTGTAGCATCATTAGCTACCATACCCCAAAAACTTAGTACTTTGATATACGGAATCACTCTCTGTTATGGCCCGTACTCTCAATGAAACCATACCAGCCCCCACAACCACCCACACCATTTCCAGGACCTTTCTGACTGTTCAAATGGAATAACTGATTTCTGGATTCCCAATGCACCATTCCGAGGTTCCGTGTTTCCAAACCTCTGAAGATTCCGAAGTCAAGGTTCCGCTCCTTTGATAGATGATGTGCAGGATCATCACATACCTCACTCCTTGTTCTTCTTTTTATATTGCCCCTTGTACTCTCTTCTCCCCCTTGTCTTTACTCGGTAAAAGATAGTACAAAGACTAGATACATGTATATAAGTCACCAGTCGACTGGACTATTCACCAGTACAAATATCGACTTAATTTTGCATCATAGTTTCCGATTAGTTTCTGGTAAACTTTCCGACTCTCCGAAATTAGGGACAGATGATCGAGGAGGGTGCAACACATAAGTTGAAGCCAAGTCCCTGCGACCTCGAACCACTCGTACCACCCTATACCATGAACAGTCCCAAGACCCCTGGCATTCCTGACTTCCATCCACTCCGATTCCAATCCCGATTCCGAGCCTCACCCCACCCTTGGAATACAAACTCTCCCTTTGGAACCCTTTCGGAACCCCCCGAAAACCCTTCCAGAAGTCTCTAGCTAAGCGCCGACACGCGGACTTAACACTCTCCCTAAGACCAAAACTGCTAAAACTGTAACAATCACTCTTGATGCCCTGCACCAAAGCCATGACCTCATTTCCACAGCCCGATCAACACTCATAGATTCACACCACCTACAATTAACCAAAGTATATAAGCATCTGGATGCTATCTCCACCCACTTAGGCCTTCCAAACACCATGCAACCCACTGGGAAACCCACCTATGCAGCTGTCCTTACCTCACCCACTCTGCCAGCCCCACAGTCAACTCCTGATCCTAAAACACCATTCTGCAATATGTGAATTGACCTCACACTTGCACAATCTGATCGCAACAATCCAGTGCTCTCAGGCCTGTCTGATGAGGAGCTAGGAGAGGAAATTTCCAGAGCCATTGAAGCCAATTGCTGGTTTGAAACAAAATCATATATACTAGATCCAGATGGGAATGAGGACATAGAGAACATCCCACCGTGAATCTGTGCTACAGGTTGACACCAGAGTAGGGATATTTGGCTCACTTACTTGCAGTAAAGCTAAACAAATATATCTTGCCTCCAGCACACCGCTGGCTCCCTAAACTCTCTGATCAGCTCTCTGTTGCCCAAAAGACTTTCCCAGTCATCATTCACTACATTTGACACCTCACGAGACAGCTGTGATGTTATCTCTCTCATTAACCAGAATAACCACATCATCACCCACTGTTATAGCCCATGCTTTCAACAAACCCACACTAACCCCCACAACCACCCGCCTCTGTTCCAAGACCTTTCCAACCGAAAGGACAAAGGATTGTTTTCCGTAGTTCCTGTCCCCAACACGTCCGTCCGAGACACCACGTTTCCACATCCATCCGAGACACTGCGTTTCCACGTCCATCCCTGCCACAACCGAGACACCGTCCCTGAGTCCGTCCCCAACCAAGGACTCAATACTTTGATAATCGATGTGCAGGACCGTCGTGTACCTCACTCCCTTGTTTTCTCTTTTATATTGACCCCTTGTCTCCCTTTCTCCTTGTTTTATGACCGGCAAAGATAGTACAAGGATAGTCGCATGTATATAGTCTCCCAGTCGACTGGACTGTTCGCTAGTATGAATATCGACTTAGTCTACCATCCAGTTTCTGATTCATTTCCAGTAAACTCCCGTCTCCTTTCCAAATTTAGGGACAGACAATTGAGGAGGGCGCAACACATAAGTTGAAGCCAAGTCCCTTTGACCTCGAACACCTCAGTGACCGGACTGAACCAATCCATGACTGACCCTAAGCTCCCAGTGCTCCCGTCTCCATCCGTAGTCCGTCCAATCCCATTCTCAGTCTTCAGCCCCATTACGGACCTCTACGCTAACCCAGATAGCCCTTTCGGAAGTACTAGCTAAGCGCCTGACACGCGGACTTAACACCCACCCCTCTACACTCCAACAGAATGCTATAATTATCATCAATTTGGCCACTTTGCACGGCTCTGCAAGAGGACAACATCTTGTGAACAATGCTCAGGCAAACATATAACATGAGATTGCCTTTGCCTCAATGAAGAAAAATGCGACAAACCCATACTGTGTCAACACATCACACTGAGATGTGCCATCTGCACAGGAGCTCAAGCCAGGAATGTCCAATGTGCAAAGCAGCCCTGGACCACCATGCATGCAAACTTGCTGAGGAAGGTCCCCCTTTTGAGGCCTAATCCAGCTAACTACACATTCTAAACTAGCTGCACCTGACCACTGCTTGACACCCTAATCCCTGAAGTGTGATGTTTCTGTAAAACACTTTGACCAAAACACCCTTTGCACTGCCAATCCTGGCCCACCCATTTTGGACTGGACATGAGCCATCTGTGATGTTCTGGCAACTTGCTGGCACACTACAGAAATGAATGGGGTCTTGTTTTCCCCTACACTCACAAAACCCAGTTGTCATATCTCCTCATATCACATATTCTATCTACTACAGTTCCTAGTAGATAACTATCCCTCATGCAGTACTATTGTTTTGTAGTTAGAGTGCACCATAAGCACTTGCGCTTCGAGCACTATAATTGAATCTCTCTCTCTCTCTCTCTCTCTCTCTCTCTCACCTGATGGTCTTATGATGGCAGAAGACAAAGTCAAATGCATCACTCAATGGCCCAAGCCACAAAAAGTCAAAGACGTCCAATCATTCTTTGGATTTGCAAACTTCTACTGATGATTCATTTTCAACTATTCCTCCATTATGACTCCCCTTACTTGACTTACTTTCAAAGGTCTGGCATGGAATTGGAGTGAGGAGTGTAGAGATGCATTTGATAAGCTGAAACTGGCATTCACATCTGCCCCAATCTTAACTCATTGGACTCCTGATTTGCCCTTGATTGTGGAGACAGATGCATCAGATTATGCTTTAGCAGCTATGCTCTCTCAACACACCCCAAATAGCAAGCTTCATCCTGTCGCTTTTCATTCCCAAACTTTCACTTCTCCCAAACTCAATTATGATGTTTACAATAAAGAACTACTGGTGATTTTCGAAGCTTTTCAAAAGTGGCATCATTACTTAGAAGGTTCCAGCGACCCCATCAATGTCATCACTGATCATAAGAACTTGGAGTACTTTTTCATGACCAAGTTGTTGACTAGACATCAAGCTAGGTGGTTGGAATACCTTTTACAGTTTAATCTGGTCATTTGGGCACTAAGCCTGATTCACTCACTAGACGATGGGATGTCTATCTTAAGGAGGGGGTGAGTGACTACACCACCATTAATTCCTAAAACCTTTGACCCATCTTCTCTCAACAGCAGTTGACCACATCCCTTCGAGCCACGAGCCTCATCGAACCAGTACTGAGGGCCTCAACTCTTATAGACACCAAGCGCATCCTGAACGACATTAAACATCATCTTCCTTCCAACCCCTTAGCCCGGAAACACCTCTCAAATAACAATGACCTGAAGTGGCAGACTAATTCCAATGGTCTATTACTATTTGACGATTGCATTTATGTTCCCAAGACACTGTCAAGTACACGTACCGAGGACCCGATAACTCGGCGGTACCGACTAAAATACTCCATTAGTAACCAAGTACGAACCATTCAATGAGTTGTTCTCGGCTAGAAGCACATATCGGTCACACCCCTCATTCCTACGCCTACTCCTCACTCCTCGGTCCACCTCACCTCGGCACTTCCTGCCCTTGTGTTATCTTCAGTTATGGCCTTGTTTTACAATCGGGCATTTCCTATTGTGCTAGGGCACATCCTATTATTCTGTCCTTCATTGTTCTATTTCCACCCTACATCTCTTATTCTAATTTTACTCGTTGACAATAACCACATGCGTTGCATACCTTGTTGTCCCACATTCCTTATTCCACATGTTGCTTCTTAACCTATATAAGTAGGACATGCATGTACATACTTCTTCATTCTGGGTATCGACTAGGCTTAGGCCCTTCTACCTTCTTCTCTTCTGTTAAGTCCTCGACTCAGGCCGGCATCTCCAGCATCCCCCTGAGTATCTGTCTGTTGCAAATACAGTGGCACGCACGGCAAGTAGGGCGCAACGCACGAGTACGTTGAAGCCAACGCCACTACTCTTGGCCCGCAGGACTTGGCCATAGTCTGCACGACCTTTCAACAACACCCTTTGGCAGTACCGAAGTCCGTCAGTATCCGACTCCTGACAGACACAAGACTTATGCTTATATGTGTTACAACATAAGGATGATCACATTCTTTCCGAATACTTCGGAGTTAACAGACCTCGTTAGATGTGACTACAATTGGCCTGGCATGAGGTCATTCGTCAAGGACTACTGCAAATCCTGTACAAGGTGTATGCAGAATAAATCGCAACATCATAAGCCCTACAGATTGCTCAAGCAGCTTCCAGTGCCAGAAAAAACCTGGAACTCGATATCCATGGACTTCATTAAACAGCTCCCCACATCTTCAGGATTCACAGCCATCCTAGTCATCGTCAACCGCTTTTCCAAACAGTCTATCTTCATTCCCACTTCCGTTACCATCACTTCTGCTCAGCTTGCAGAACTCTTCATACTTCACTGTCAGGCCTTGGTAACACCAAAGGTGCGGTTGGAAACTGGCCAAGTCCTGCAGGCCAGTTGTGGTGGCTTGGCTTCAACATGCTCGTGCATTGCACCCTGCCTCCTGTACATGCCACTAATTTGTAATGGAAGAGATACTCGAGAGGATGCTGAGGGTGTTGGCCTGAGTGGGGACTTCTGAACAGAGGGAGGAGAGCAGGAAGGCATAAACCTAGTTGATACTCAGACTGAGGAACTATGTACATGCATTCGCTACTTATATATGCTAAGAGGCGGAATGTGGAATAAGGGTGGCATAAGACATGGAGAAAGAAGAAGGTATGGAGGCCATTCCACAGTGATCTAGAATAGAACAATATGGTATAAATGAGAGTAAGACAATGAAATATGACTGATAATAAATGAGTAAGATTGTGAGGGAAAAAATAGAACAATAGAGGGTGGCCAAATATAAAACGATAGGGCTGCAACTGAGTGACAATGAATAGTGAATGTCCCAAGGGTAAATGGGTAAGGGGAAGGACAGGGAATAGAAGAATAATAAAGAATAGAAGGGTGGGTAGGGATAATGAACCGAATGATGAACCGAATGTACCGAGTCAAGACCGTGCACTGGTGAGGGATGATATGGGTAAGGGTCAGTCAGTCAGTACTGCCAAGTAAATCAGAGCATGGTATTGTGGGCTTGACATTCACATATTCTCCAAACATGGCATTCCTTCCCATGTCACTTCAGATAGAGGCTCGGAATTTGTGTCCCACCTTTGGCATTCTCTTGGGAAAGCCCTTGACATGAAGTTGCACTTCACCTCAGGCTATCACCCAGAAGGCAATGGCCAGACCAAGCATACTAATCAGACATTAGAACAGTACCTCCACATCTATTTCAACTATCAACAAGACAACTGGGCTTCACTATTACCCCTTGCAGAGTTTGCCTATAACAACGCTCCTAGTGCTACCACTGGAGTCTTGCCTTTCTTTGCCAACAAAGGCTATCATCCCAATTTCACCATTCATCCCGAACATGACCTTGCTTCATCCCAAGCACAGGACTTTGTAGTTGACCTGGACAAATTGCACCAGCAGCTTCAAACCAGCATCCTCGATGCTCAACAAATATACCAGACCTCAGCAGATGCTAAACAACTTCCATCCCCAGACTTTCCTATTGGCAGTCTCACATTTATCAAACCTAAATTCCTCAGGACTACCTGTCCCATGAAAAAGGTAGCTGAGAAGTTTTTGGGTCCATTTGAAATTATTGCATGTCCCAGTACTCATTCAGTTACTCTGAAACTCCCAGGCTACATGAACGTAGTACATCCTGTATTCCACATTTCAATGCTCGAGCCAGCCTCTCCTAATCCCATTCCTAATTCAACCACCTCCTCCCCCAGTCACCATCAATGGTGAAACTGAATTTGAGATATCCAAGATCCCCAACTCAAAAATCGATAATCAATGTACAGCATGCAGGCTATTGTACTTAGTACATTAGGCAGGATACAAAGGCACAGATGAAGAAACTTCATGGCTCCTTGCAACAGAACTCAACCACGCTTCAGAACTCGTTCAAGACTTTCACAAGTTGTACCCATCCAAACCTGGACCATTCCCCATTCCATAAGCACCTTGCAATTTCTCTTCCATTCACTCTTGCTCATTCCATTCATTATCACTCTCACATTTCAGTTCCTTTCAATTCAGCTTTTTCTTTCTGTTTTCAAGTTCAACTCTCAGTTCCCATCCATTATTCCTTATTCCAATTCAATTCTTAATTCTGAACCATTCATTCATTTCACGTTCAAGTCCCATACAATTCAAAAAAAATAATATAATTAAGTCAATCACTCCTATTCTACAATCCTAAGTCTATTTCTCCATCCTCAGCCTCATCAAATGCACTCTTTGACTGTCCAGCCCTCATCACCCAATTCTCCCAAGTTCCACACAGCCTAGGTGGCTCCAGTTCCAGCTCCCTACTCACTGACCTCTGATATGACAGCTGCATATGAAGGTCTCTCACCTCACCTCGTAATTCCTTGTTGGTCATGCTGCTTTCCGAGAATTGGAACTTGTGTTCTACCACTTCCTTACAAAGTTTGTCAACTGACCTTTGCAGCTCTTGAAACACAAAGGTCAGCGCAATGACTGGTGAAGGTACAGGGGGTATGACTCTTGGAAGAGGGACAACCATAGGAGGTGGTGAGGGAGGAGGTGGAGGGGATGGCATGGGTAGTAGTGGAGGAGGAGGAGGAGGGGTTGGCATAGGTGGTGATGGAGGAGGAGGTGGTGGAGAAGGAGCCAGTGTGGGTGAAGACATGTCAAGCCCCGGATACCAAGCTCTGGTTCACTTGGTAGTACCGACCGAACAACCCTTGCCTTTTAGTCCCACACACCAGTGACAAGGCATCCCTCGCCAGTACATGGTCTCGGTCCGGTACACTTGGTTCATCATTTGGTTCACTTTCCTCATCCCATCCCCTCTACCCTTTGTCATTCTGT
>QLPG01008672.1:7442-19236 GCA_003314385.1 Gomphus sp. MG54 | reverse complement strand
TTGTTCATCAAGTGACTTTGTTAGTATATCTGCAGGGTTTTCCTTTGATTGTATATACATGAGCACAGCTTCATTTGACTGTATTTTCTTGCAAATAAAGTGGTATGTGATGTTTATATACTTTGTCTGTGCATGATAACCTGCCTCGTGTGATATTGTTATCACACTTAAATTGTCAGAGAATTGAGGTTGGATTTGAATGTTGTAATCTGAGGTCTGTTAATAATCATTATAACTATACCAGTTGTTTAGTTCCTTCAGTTATGGCCATGTATTCCACTTCAGTTGTAGATAATGTGACTGTTCTTTGTTTTTTAGAGCTCTAGCTTATAGAGCCTCCTCCTAGAATAGGCACATGTCCTCCAATAGAAATAGCATCATCTCAATTAGCATAGTCTGCATCTGTATAAATTTCTAAGTTGAGGCCAGTATTTCTATTGAATGCAATTCCTTTGTTGCAAGTTCCTTTGAGATACCATAGTATATGTTTTACAGCTGTCCAATGTCCTGTACCATATTTTGTGGTAAATTGACTAAGATGCTGGACTATATCAAGTCTACAATACTGAGCTCCAGTTCACTCGGTAATACCGACCGACTGACCCTTACCCATATCATCCCTCACTATTTTATGGTCTTGGCTCAGTACATCTGGTACATTGTCTGGACCACTTCTCTCACCCTATCCCTTCCACCCCATACTATTCTCTCATTCCCTGTCCATTCCCTTACCCATTTTCCCTTGGAACATTTACTATTAATTTATTAATTCGGTCATGGCCCTATTGTTTTATCTTTGGCCGTCCTCTATTATTCTATTCTCACCCACTCCTTTATTATTTTATTCTCAGCCATATTTTAACTGTGGACAATGCCTACATGTTAGGACTCAGTAAAGCTAAGAAGTCGGTCACATCCTGCAGACCAATTTGGGGTGGCTAGGCTTCAACATGCTCGTGCATTGTGCCCTGCTGTTCCATGCATGCCACTGATTTAGACAAGAGAGTGGCTCGTGAAGGTGCTGAGGATGTTGGCTTGAGTGAAGGGCTTTAGACAGGGGAAAGGCAGACAAGAGGGTGCAAACCAAGTTGATATTCTGAGTAAGGAACTATCTACATACATCCTGCTACTTATATGGGTTAAGAAGCAAGATGTGGAACAGGGTGGCATAAGGAATGGAGAACAATAAGGTATGAAAAACCATGTGGAGGCATTGTCCATAGTGATTAAGAATAGAATAAGGAATGTAGGCGAGATTAGAATAATGGAATATGGCTGAGAATAAAATAATGAAGGAGTGGGTGAGAACAGAACAATAGAGGATGGCTGAAGATAAAACAATAGGGCCATGACCAAAATAATAAGTGGTCATCAAATTTTATAGGGGAGAATGGGTGAGGGGATGAGAGGATAGTAAGGGGTAGAAGGGATAGGATGGGAGAAGTAGTTTAGACGATGTACCGGATGTACCAAGCTGAGACCATGTGATAGTGAGGATAGTATGGGTAAAGGTTGGTCAGTCGGTCGGTATTACCGAGTGAACTGGAGCTCGGTATTGTGGTCTTGACACTCCACATGATTCTTTCATACCTTATTGTTCTCCATTCCTTATGCTGCTGTTGGGGAATGGGGAATTCTCTAACAGATATAAAGGGCCATCAGATCAGGGATCAGCATAAAGGATTCCAAACCTCTCTCACTCAGAAAATAATCTAACAAATCAGTCTAAAGTAACTACCAAAAAATATAATAAATGTTGGCTGGCCATTTAAGAGTGAATTACTCAAAGTGTTGGGGATCTCTCATACGTTGGGGATCTCTCATACGTTGGGGATCTCCTAGTGGTTGATAGCTAAGCACAAAAACAGCATAAAAAAGACTAAAAGTACAAAAACAAGTTCTCTATTGTAAAACCACCTTAGCTCAATATTATTAGCATTTGCTTGCTAATGAACCTTGTTTTCTTTCAAATCTTCCTCCTCAAGGCCTTTCCAACCTTCCTGGTGCCTCATAATACTACCTAATACTTCCATTATCCCTAATACAACTTCTATTAATCACCACCAAAGGTTTGGCCTGAAATTCAAGCTCCACTCTCCAGATAATCAGGCTGTAACCAGGTTCAAGCCCAGAGCCAAGTTGCTGGTTTCTCCATAGAAACACACCAAATATTAGCCTGAGACAGCCCTGTCTCATACAAATATTATGGTGAGACACCAGAGTGACTCAACACTGTCTCTGCCCTTAATCACATGCTCAAAACCGGTCTACAATGCCCTTTTTAATTACTAAATAAGGAAAGTAGCTCAAATTAGATCCAAGAACTTCTACAAGGTTCCAGCACCTTCCATGACCTTCTGTGCACAGACCACTAGTTTCTGGAAGACTTTCCCTATTAGGAAGGTGTAGAATTACATGCTTAGCTTACTAATCAGCCTGTAAATTAGTATAAAAGGAGGCCTTCCTACCCCCTTTGAAGCAATCAATTCATATCATCATCTTCATCACCTTTGTCAGCTTGACATTGTGACTCAGTAATTCTTAGTCAGTGGTTGATTGTCCTGCTACTAGGTTTACATAATATTAGTACCGTTGATTGTCCGGTATTATTATTATTTCTCATATATTAGTACCATTGATTGTCCAGTATTAGTATCTTGGATTCTGTCAGGATTCAGTAATGCCGAAATATCGGTTAAGTCCTGCAAACCATTCCAGAGTGGCTAGGCTTCAATGTGCTCGTGCATTGTGCCCTGCTGTTCTGTGCGTGCCACTAATTTGGGTAGTGGGAGGAGCCTCATGAGGATGCCGAGGACGTCGGCTCGAGTGAAGGACTTTAGGGATAGGAAACGGACAAAGGGGTGCGAACCAATTGATATTCTGAGTGAGGAAATATCTACATACATCCCGCTACTTATATAGTTAAGAAGCAAGGTGTGGAACAGGGTGGCGTAAGGAATGGAAACAATAAGGTATGAAGAAACCACATGGAGGTATTGTCCACAATGGTCAGGAATAGAATAAGGAATGTAAGCGAGATTAGAATAATAGAGTATGGCTGAGAATAAGATAATGAAGTGGTGGGCGAGAATAGAACAATAGAGGATGGCCCAAGATAAAACAATGGCAGTGGCCAGGACAATGAGTGGCCGTCATGTTGTTCGGGGGAAACGGGTCAAGGAGTGGATAGGGGGTGAAGGAACAATGAAGAGGATAGGATGAGAGGAGTGGTCCATACAATGTACCGGGTGTACCGAGCCAAGGCCGCGTGGTAGTGCGAGATAACGTGGGCAAGGGCCGGTTGGTCAGTATTCCTGAGTGAGTCGGTACTCAGTGTTGCAGACTTGACAGATTCAGCCTAAGTAGTTGATTATCCTGCTTAGTAAACTGATTCTACAGAGTGAGATTGTTCTGTTGATTATCCAGTTCAATTTCATCTCTACCCCTGAGGGTTTCTAATCAGTTGATTGTCCTGATTAAAGACTCTTTTGTCTCTTGAGATTACTTTACTGTAATTTCTGTCTCGGCCTCACCCTCATTTTAGAGTGCATTGACTGGGTAATCTATTCAGTCCACTTACTTCCTCTTTCCTCTAAGCACATTCCCTTTCATTGGAATATCTCTGGACCCCTAAGTGTCCTGAACCTACAGACTTTGATAGTCTCATTCATTGCTGCTAACAAATGCATCACCTTCTCGTCATATTAGCTTGCTAGAGTTATTATACAGATTGTGACCAAGGTATAAATATTAAATTATTTCTGGAGTTGTGCTGCAGCAGGGTTTGAAACTCTTCTTTATCTCACTTCACTTTACACAGTGCTTGACTGAAGTGTTATATCTTTAATACCAAGGTCTTGTCCAGGTTCCAAAACACAAAGTAATTAACTCTTAAACCATCAAGCACTTCAAGCCTAAGGAAATCCTCTAAAAACACTTATACTTTTCGCTTATCTCTATTTCAGACCCACAAGGACCCATAGCCTGGCACCAAACACTTACACATGGAAAATGGCACCAAACTGCTAGATCAAGACTGATTTGTACAACAAATTCCTGGGTTTATTTAATAACTATTACACATAAGGTCAGCCCAGAAGCTTGGCTCATTTACTATTAATATTTCATGACTTGACCAGTCACAAGACTACCAGCCATGGGTATATGACCCATTAATGACTATGGGGTGACTCCTTAATAACTATAGGGTGATTCATTAGTGACTACAGGGTGACTTGTGACTGCCACAGGCTTCTAGGACTTTTCATTCCTTTTGTTAAATCCGCATATTGGCGCTTAGCTAGAGACTTCTAGAAGGGCTTTGGAGGGTTCTGAAAGGTTTCCGAAGGGAGAATTCGTGTCCGAGGGGGGGGGTGAAGGATCGGAATCGGGATCAGAATCGGAGTGGATAGAAGTCGGGATTGCCGGGGGTCTTGGGACTGTTCTCGGTATAGGGTGGTATGGGTGGTTTGAGGTCGCAGGGACTTGGCTTCAACTTATATGTTGCGCCCTCCTCGATCATCTGTCCCTAATTTTGGAAAGTTGGAAAGTTGACCGGAACTTAATCGGAAACTACGACGCAGTATTAAGTTGATATTTGTACTACCAAATAGTCCAGTCGACTGGTGGTTTATATACATGTATCTAGTTCTTGTACTATCTTTTGCCGAGTAAAGACAAGGGGGGAAGAGAGTACAAGGGGCAATATAAAAGGAAGAACAAGGAGTGAGGTATGCGATGATCCTGCATGTCATCTATCAAAGGAGTGGAACATTGATTTTGGAATCTTCGGAGGTTTGGAAACATGGAACCTCAGAATGATGTATCGGACATCCAGAAATTGGTTATTCAGTCTTTGGGCAATCGGAAAAGTCCTGGAAACAATACGGGTGGTTGTGGGGTTTAATGTGGGTTTGTTTGGCAGCATGGGCCATAACATCAGGCTTTGAACGGTCAGAAATGTCCCAGAAAAGGTGTGGGTGGTTGTGGGGGCTGGTATGGGTTTATTGAGAGTACAGGCCATAACACCTTTCTACACCCTTCCACTAATTTCAGGAAAGCCTTGCCTTATTGGGAGTTACATAATTAGTATAGAATTAGTATAAATAGAGACTAGTTCTGTAGTGTAAAATCAATCTTATCTTTACCCATAATCTGCCGGATTATCTAGAGCTGCCAGCACTCTCTTAAGTAGGTTGCTGACCACTAAGACTTATCAACAGAGGTTTGTTCACAGAATAGATCTTGACCCTTCTATGTGGTGGAAGTTTTCTTGGCCAAAATATAAAAGGTACATAAAAACATCATAAAAGAACTAAACTAGATTTTATAGAACATCCAAGGAAATAATCCTAGGCAAGGGTAGAATAATAGTTCATGAACATAAACTATTATTCCTACATGTAATTGACAAGTCACCTGCCAAGGCCCCCTCCAAACAATTCTTTTTGGACATCAACCCGGACAGGCATTAGCTTGCTGTCATCTTGTTGGAGAACTTGATTAAACATTCTTTATACCAAAGTTTTGTCACAGCTCTCGTGTTACCAGCTTATGGTTCCAAAACAGCATGATCACTTGCCTTTTCTTAAATCTTTCAGTCAAAAAAAAAATCTCTATATTTCTTTAGTCTATTTCAATATCCTCATCCTCTCTCTGCTTCCCCTTCCCCTTATCCACCTCTGTATCTAACTCCCCATCTCTCAGTTGATCCTGGCCTCCTCTCGGCCCTCTTGCATTCTTGGGACCTCCCAAACGCCCCTCTAATATGAGAAACAGCACGTTCTCTATCCGACGGGTACTTCTGAGGAGTTCCTCTAACAGCTCCTCTGTCCCCCTCCTTTCTGACACCTTGGCCTGCGGTACTTCTACAGGAGTCCTCCTATTCAGCCACATGGTACAGGCCTTCCTCGGCCTCTTTTTCGGTGGTTCTTCCACCTCCTTACAAGGCAGATGGATTGATGGTGACTATTCCTGGGTCAACTTGTTTTTGCAGTATTAAAACAAAGTCAATAATAAAACATAAGAAGAACCTACTACCACTCACCTGGGCCCCTCTTGGACTCTCACTCCTTTCCTGTCCTCTTGCACTCAGCCTTTTACTGGGCCCTGCCTCTGCACTCCTACCCCTCTTCCACTCTGGGACCTTGGGGACTCCCAAGGTTCCAGGGACCCCCACATCTGCCGATTTGGCCGATTTGGCCTGTTAATTCTTGGCCTCCTGGCCATCTTCCACCTTGTCTGCGGTCATCTGATTTTCCACTACCAGTTTTGTGGTAGCAGCCTTTCTGATCAGTCCTGGGGCTATTTCCCCTGCTGAAACATCCTCCTCATCTGCCCCCTCCATACCCTCGGTAACTTTTTGTATTGCCTGCCCCATATTTTCTGCTTCCTCCTGATTGTGCCAATGGGCAAGCTGTCTCTCTTTAAACCCCCGCTTACCATCATAGGTTTCAGCATCCATTGCTCCCATTTCTTTGATGTTTGATGGGATGAGGTGACATGGTTGGCTGATGGGAAACCTAGGGACTTCCCAAACAATCTGCAATGCCACATTTAGGCATCCCAAACCCTAATTTCAATCTCCAACCTGCCAGCTTCATGGGTTCAGCTACTAAGGGGGGGATACTGTCAAGTACACATATCAAGATCCTGGTAATTTGGCAGTGCCAACCAAGCAGTCATCCTACATCCACATACAAGTGTCCATGCCACATGCATGTCACTTGGTACCCTGGTCTCAGCTTAACACATCCACCACCCACATTCTTTGTCCTTACCCCTCACATACTCTACACCATTCACCACCCATTAATCCCATGATGCCTACTCCTCATTCCTTGATCCACCTCATCTTGGGACATCCTGTCCTTGTTTTATCCTTGGCTGCAACTATTGTTTTATAGTCAGGCACTCCCTATTGTCCTATCCCTGGCCACATTCCTATTATTCTATCTCTTATTGTTCTAATCCCATTTGCATTCCTTCATTCTAATTTTACTCGTTGTGGACAATACCCACATGCTCTGCATACCTTATTGTCCCACATTCCTTATTCCACATGTTGCTTCTTAAAACCTATATAAGTAGGGCATGCATGTACATATCTCCTCATTCTGGGTATCGACTTGGCTCAGGCCCCTTGTCTCCTCCTTCCTCTGTAAAGTCCTCTACTTGGGCTGGCACTTCAGTACCCCCTAAGTACTTCCTCTGTCCCAAATTGGTGGCACACACAGCAAGTAGGGTGCAACACATGAGTACATTGAAGCCAAAGCCACTACTTCTGGCCTGCAGGACTTGGCTGTTACCCATCTGCATCCTCAGCATTCTGAAGCTTGACAGAATCCCTGAAGCCTGACAACAGCATTGTGCCTATGCACTTGGTAACCAATTCAAACTTCACACTGAGTTTGAATAATTACTGGTTTTGGATATGATTAGCAAACTCAGCTGAGTTTGTAGACTCTTATGGATACTGTAGTTGGGCATCAACAAAATAAAGGGTTTTTAGCTTCGAAAAAAATCAGGAAAAATAGGAGAAAAATATAGTGAATTTGAGGCTATTGGATACTACATTTATTTACCCAAATAATAATTTTTATGCTACAATTTTAGTGACAAAAGTGAAATTAAGTGAAAATTATAGAAGAAAATTAAGAGAAAAATAACTGGCACCATTGGGTGCTTTTTAGACTAGACTTAAATGGTCATAATCTCCTACAACAGCCTTGTCTCATTTTCTTACATAACACCAGACTCCCCCTGCTCCATAACTGTACTAGACTTAGTAATGCATTGTTATAGCCCATACCTCCAACAACCCCCACAACCACCCCTCCTTATTCCGAGACCTTTCCGACCGAAAGGACGAAGGATTGTTTTCCGTAATCTCCGTTCCCGACAAGTCCGACCCAGAGTCCACTGTCCGCTTCCGATCCCGTCGCGACCGAGACACCACCTCCGAGTCCGTCCCCGACCGAGACTCAATACTTTGATAACCGACGCGCAGGACTATCGCGTACCTCGCTCCCTTGTTCTCTCTTTTATATTGACCCCCTTGTACTTCCTTTTCCCTTGTTTTATTACCGGCAAAAGATAGTACAAGACAGTCGCATGTATATAGTCTCCCAGTCGACTAGACTGTTCGCTAGTACGAATATCATCCTAGTCCACCCAGTTCCGACTCACTCCGGTGAATTTCCTTCTCTTCTCCGAAATTAGGGACAGACGATCGAGGAGGGCGCAACACATAAGTTGAAGCCAAGTCCCTTCGACCTCGAACACCCCAGCAACCGGATTGAACCATTCCACGACCTACCCTAAGTTTCCGGCGCCTCCGTCTCCATCCGTAGTCCGTCCGATCCCGATCTCGGTCTTCGGCCCCGTTACGGACCTTCGCACTAACCCGGAAAGCCCCTTCGGAAGTACTAGCTAAGCGCCTGACACACGGACTTAACAGTCAGCCTGAGTAAGGACTTCAGACAGGAGGATAAGGAAATGCAAGAGGTGTATGCCAAGTTGATATTCAGAATGAGAAACTATCTAGATCTATATGCTACTTACAGTATATGCATCTTCTACAAAAAACCTAACTTGACCAGATAATGTTTTCAGCAGCTCAGCATTACATCACATGTTATCCTAATGTACAATCTGTTAGGAAAAGGATAAATTATATTAGTAAGATCCGGAAGACTACCAGATAACAACTGACTCAAGTATACAGCAATGGTAATCTCAGACAGAAAACTTAATAGTAGATGCTTGTCAAGCCTCGGTACTACCGATGGTGCTGTCGGAACTGGCCAAGTCCTGCAGGCCAGTCAGGGTGGCTTGGCTTCAACGTACTCGTGTGTTGTGCCCTGCCTCCTGTGCATGCCACTAACTTGTAACGAGAACAGATACTCAGGCAAATGCTGAGGGTGTCGGCCTGAGCAAGGACTTCTGAATAGAAGGAGGAGAGTAGGGAGGCGTAAACCTAGTTGATACTCAGACTGAGGAGCTATGTACATGTATCCACTACTTTATATAGGCTGAGAGGTGGAATGTGGAATAAGGGTGGCATAAGACATGGAAAAAAGAATAAGGTATGAAGACCAATAAAACTATAATTACCCACAATCATGTCCAATACAAATAAAATTGACCTGCTTAATGGAGACAATTACTCATTGTGGTGTCAAAAGATCAAGTAGATCCTAGATCACCTCAATCTATGGGAAATAACAGCTGGTACATATCTAGAACCGCAGCTGGCTGATCATTTAAATATGATAATGGGGGAACATCAGGAGTTTGTCAAGTACACATACTGAGTATTTGTTCACTCAGTATTGCCAACCAAATGATCAGCCTAATTCCATGCGCAAGTGACATAGTCATATACAAGTCACTCAGTATGTTGGTCTTGGCTCAGCACATTCATCATTCACACCTCCTCTCTCCATTCATCATCCACTCCTCCTTTATTCATTATTCATTATTCCCAACCCATTTATTCTTTTATTCTCAGCCTGTTTCACCTTGGGAAATTTTTATTGTTTTATCCTCAGCCATGACCCTATTGTTTTATATTCAGTCACTTCCTATTATCTTATTCTCAGCTACATTCCTATTAATTTATTTGGCCACATTTTCATTGTTCTATTCTTGTCTACATTTCTTTGTTCTATTCTTGAACATTGTGGACAATACCTCCACATGCTCTTCATACCTTATTGTTTTCTCCATGTCTTACACCACCCTGATTCCACATCTTGCTTCTTAACCTATATAAGTAGTACATAGGGAAATGCACAGGTCAGGCCAACCCACATGGGTCACCGGGTCGGGTGTCCTTGGGTGTGGGTGTGGGTCAAGCTGCGAGCACCCGTGACCCAGGCCCAACCTGGGGCATCAACTCTGACATGAATGCAACTTATGCATACGTACACGTGCCAACACAAATGCGATGCCCTGAATGCAATGAAAGCACTGCACGTGTGGTACATGTCATATGCATCGTATGTACCATATGTGCCGTATGCGCCGCACACGCAGTACACGTCGTATGCATCGTATGCGCCATACACACCGTACACGCCACATGCATGGTACACATCGTACACCTCATATGTGCTGTATGCGCCATATGCATTGTACATGTCATACGTGCCGCATGCATGTGGGTGTGGTGCACACCTGACACCCATTGACCTATGGGAAAAAACCCATGGGTTGATGGGTTCAGGTTTCCCATGGGTCGGGTGTGGGTCACCCACATTTGACCCGTGGGTGACCCGTGCCATTCCCTAGTAGTAGATAATTCCTCATTTTGAATATCAACTTGGCTTACACCTTCTTGTCTTCCCTCCTCCTGTCTTAAGTCCTCTACTTAGGCCAACACTCTTGGCACTCTCCCAAGTCCTCCTTCTGTCTGGAATCAGTGGCATGCATGGAAAGTAGGGCACAACACATGAGTATGTTGAAGCCAAGCCACCTCGATTGGTCTGCAGGACTTGGCTGATTCTGCCAGCATTGTGAAGTTGGTACTATTGTAATAGTACTTGGCCCATGCATTGTTGGCATTCTTGGTGCCTGACAGAGTCATCAGATTGGAAGAAAATAGACAAGAAAGCTGTTAAGTCCGCGTGTCAGGCGCTTAGCTAGTACTTCCGAAGGGGCCTTTCCGGGTTAGTGTGAGGGTCCGTAACGGGGCCGAAGACCGAGATCGGGATCGGACGGACTACGGATGGAGACGGAGGCGCCGGAAGTTTAGGGCAGGTCACGGAATAGATCAATCCGGTCACTGAGGTGTTCGAGGTCGAAGGGACTTGGCTTCAACTTATGTGTTGCGCCCTCCTCGATCGTCTGTCCCTAATTTCGGAGAGGAGAAGGAGATTCACCAGAGTGAGCTGGAATTGGGTGGACTAAGATGATATTCGTACTAGCGAACAGTCTAGTCGACTGAGAGACTATATACATGCGACTGTCTTGTACTATCTTTTGCCGGTAATAAAACAAGGGAAAAGGAAGTACAAGGGGGTCAATATAAAGGAGAGAACAAGGGAGCGAGGTACGCGATAGTCCTGCGCGTCGGTTATCAAAGTATTGAGTCTCGGTCGGGGACGGACTCGGAGGTGGTGTCTCGGACACGACGGGATCGGAAACGGACAGTGGGCTCTGGGTCGGACTTTGTCGGGAACGGAGATTACGGAAAACAGTCCTTCGTCCCTTCGGTCGGAAAGGTCTCGGAATAAGGAGGGGTGGTTGTGGGGGTTGTTGGAGGTATGGGCTATAACAAAAGCATGAAAAGAAATATTCCTATGGATATTGGATGAGTACCTGGTCTATATAGACCAGTCAATGATGGCTTACCAAATATAGAAGAGGCTGCAGAGAATCTGTAAGTCGAAGGCCACCATAAGTATTGTAAACCTACCAAGGGAATTCTTTAGAATATACATGGAGAATGGTGCCAACATGGAAGAACATGTCAGAAAATTATGAGGCCTACAGCAGCAATTGAACTTGAGGGGTTAACTAATTACAGATAGCGATTTCACTAAAATGCTATTGACCTCACTTTTGGACTCATGGTTGTGGTGTTGATTACAGCTGTAAATGCAGGAGGACTACTGTCAAGCGTCAGGTACTGATGGACTTCGGTACTGCCGAGGGGTGTTGTTGAAAGGTCAGGTGGACTATGGCCAAGTCCTGCAGGCCAAGAGTAGTGGCATTGGCTTCAACGTACTCGTGCGTTGCACCCTACTTGCCATGCATGCCACTGTATTTGCAACAGACAGATACTCGGGGG
>QLPG01008652.1:0-13114 GCA_003314385.1 Gomphus sp. MG54 | reverse complement strand
ACACACGACTCGGACCGACTTACGTCATCTCGGACCTGACGCGAACTCGGACGCTAACACCTATATAAGTAGGACATGCATGTACATACTTCCTCATTCTGGGTATTGACTAGGCTTAGGCCCTTCTACCTTCTTCTCTTCTGTTAAGTCCTCAACTCAGGCCGGCATCTTCAGCATCCCCCTGAGTATCTGTCTGTTGCAAATACAGTGGCACGCACGGCAAGTAGGGCGCAACGCACGAGTACGTTGAAGCCAATGCCACTACTCTTGGCCTGCAGGACTTGGCTATAGTCCGCCCGACCTTTCGACAACACCCTTCAGCAGTACCGAAGTCCGTCAGTATCCGACTCCTGAAAGCTGAAATGAATAGTTGGGCATGCTGGTGTACAGTTCCTAACAGGTGTGTCCCAATGGCCTCAGTCCAGTTGGCAATTACCACTGCTCCAATAGCCTCACTGTTAAATCTGTGTGTTGGCACTTAGCTAGAGGCTTCCAGAAGGGTTTCCAGAAGGTTCCAAATGGTTTCCAAAGGTGGGGTTCATACTCCAGGGATGGAGGGACTAAGGGTCATAGGTTCGGGATCAGAATCAGAATGGGGACAGAAAGATGGGAAGTGCTGGGGGTCTTAGGACTATTCATGGTATAGAGCGGTACGAGTGGTTCGAGGTCACAGGGACTTGGCTTTAACTTATGTATTGTGCCCTCCTTGATCATCTGTCCCTAATTTTGGAAAGTCAGAAAGTTTACCAGAACTGAATTGGAAACTACAATGCAGAATTAAGTCAATATTCATACTGGCAAATAGTCCAGTCAACTGGTGACTTATATACATGTATCTAGTCTTGTACTATCTTTTGCCGAGTAAAGACAAGGGGGGGAAGAGAGTACAAGGGGCAATATAAAATGAAGAACAAGGGAGTGAGGTACACGATGATTTTGCGCATTGTCTATCAAAGGAGCGGAACCTTGGCTTCAGAATCTTTGGAGGTTTGGAAATGTGGAACCTTGATTGATGCATCGGAATCTGGAAAGCGTTTATTCAGGCTTGAGCAGTCAGAAAGGTCCCGGAAATGGTGCAGGTGGTTGTGGGGTTTAATGTGGGTTTATTTGGCAGCATGGGCCATAACAGTATCCCTCCACTAGGACCAAGCCCTTGAGGTCCTAAGCTTAATTGGAGTGGTAATTAAGACGGACATTACTGTAGGAGTTTCTTGATTGTTTCCCGGGATGTTTTGATTGATAAGTGCTGATGGTTCATGTGTCTGAAAAAACTGTCTATAAAAGGGGGTGTTTGCAGAACTGGGAGGAGGCTTTTCCTCAATGGAAAACACAGATCCTTGACTCTCAGGAAGTTTTAGAATTCTTTCCCATTTTTTCCTCTCTGGGGCATCATTGGTGGAATCTGAAGGGAGTCTTGAAGATGAAGTGCAATGCCTGTGGGAAATTGATGCTCATGTGGCGGCATTGTGGGCTCGTGCTATCGCGATTCACGATTCCCTTGGTTTGTTTGGATTTTTGATTTCTTCCTCCTTTAACCTCTCCATAGTGCAGGGGCAGTTCCTAGATCTGTTATTGTCCAGAAACCACTCTTCTGGTCACTCTGGATGGGGCATTGTTCCCAGTGGTTCAGTGGCAGGGGCAGATGGTCCAGAAGCTTTTGATCGGATTTCCACATTTTTGGCCCATCTAGACACATTCCAGGCAAACTCAAGTTATTTCCAGGGTCTTCTCATGGCACTTGACCGCTGTCTTTTGCAAATTGTTGAGTTGTCGGAATGGTGTTTGGGGGAGGTCACACTGGCTCAGAATCTTGTTGATGCATTGTCGTCCTTGATTAATCAGGTGGGGGGTGGTCCCCATGATCAGTTCTTGGATGGTGTTTGTTCTTCAGAGACCGGTAGGGGTTCAGGTGAGTCTGTCAAGTGACTCAGTTGTGGGAGGTGGATGCTTGGTGTGAGGGGTCCATTGGGTGGTTCGGGGAGGTGAGGGTAGGAGGGTGAGCCTCTGGGGCTGGCTCGAGTCGGAACTGTTTGTGCTCTGATTGGGTTGGTTCCGATCAGAACCTAGGGTGCTCCATGTTTTTAGTGAATAGATTGTTTTGTATAATTGGGTTGTGAGTGTGATCATAGATGGTGTCGGGGTGGTTTTGGAGGAGAAGTGTTTGGTCTTCCAAATGATGTGGGTTGTTTTCCAGGTGTTCTTTCTCCTGGGATAGACGTCTCATCGTTTGCCCAACTCTGTGGTCGGGGTTGTAGTGGTCATGGTGTCATAGTGGTTGTAATGATAGTGGTGTTTGTGGGGTTCGTTCACCGGATTGTTGCCTGGACGGCAGTGGTGTCATCAGGATTCGAGGGATGACCTGCAATTTAAGTCTCGGTTGAATCGTGTTAATAGTTCAGCTTGTATTAACATTCTAACAAGAAGGGTTCTAGTCTAAGAGAATCTACACATGGTACTGTTTTATCTATGGGACAGTACGGGATTCCGCGGTATTCAGGATTCTTCCTGAGTGGAGTTTTTCGGAGGGTCAGATTGAGCACTGAGTGAAAACTGCTGGCTCCATGGTGCCAAGAATCAGTTAGGATAAATCTAAACAAGTAGTACTCAATGCCCTGTTGATTAATGGATCATAGTGGGTGAGCATATGGTCCTTGCAACTATAATTCTGATGGGGTTCAGAGGGTTGGATTTGGAGGGTTGGATTTGGAGGGTTGGAGTTTGGAGGGTTGGAGTTGGAGGGTTGGAGTGTTTCTGCAGAAACAGGTCAAAATCTTTTCGAAGATTGGTCACAGGGGCCATATTCCTGAAAAGGTTGGATGCATTGTTTTGTTTTACTTCCTTTGGCATAGTTGGTGTTCAACACGAACAACTGATGCCAGAGTTGGGAGCCTAGCTTCTTATTCCTCAATTTCCGAAGCATCCAATGTCTCAGACTCTTCTTCAACCTCTTCTGTCATGGAGGCTGCATGCCCTTTGGTGACTGTGGTGGTGGATCTTGGGCATTCCTTGGCTGAGTGTCTCGATCTGCCACAGAAGAGGCAGAGGTTTTGTTCGAAGTGGTGTTGCCATTCTTACGGTGTAAGTTTTCTGTCTTTTCCAATTTTTGACAAAAGATCTGTGGTAGTCCTGCTGCCACTGGATGGGGTTGCAGGTTGGCCTGGATTGGCCGTCTTATTGCCCATGTGAGGGGCAGAATACGGGGTCATGGGGGTCCTCTGTTGTAGAGGTGGTTAAAGTTCTGGGTGGAGGGGGGCTCTCTGGCAATTTCTGATCGTTGCTCACAGTAGTGGGCATTGATGGATTGGGACAGGAGGCAGAGTTGGAGTAGGGGGTGGGGCTTTCCTACTCTGGATATCTCGTCCTTGATCCTGCCAGGGAGTCCATTGTAGAACTGGTGATGAAGTGCAGTGTCACCCCAGTGGACGTGGGTGGCTAGTTGATTGAATTCAACTACATATTTTGTGATGCGCTGATTATCGCACATGTGGAGGTTCTCGAGGTCTGCTTCGGCCTCTCCCTCTGGGTCGTGGGGGCCAAAGTTGGTTTTGAGTTCATTCATGAACTCCTCATAGTCATGGAGCCAGTCTGGCTTGTTGAAGGTGGAGAGGGCTGGTTCAAACCAGTCCAGGGTGGTACCGGTCAGGTACGACAGTACATAGGTTACCTTGGTGCTATCAGTGTCGAAAGCATCAGGGTGTCAAGCCTCGGATTACTGACGGACTTCGGTACTACCAAGGGTCGTTGCTGAAGGGTCGGGCAGACTATGGCCAAGTCCTGCAGGCCAAGAGTAGTGGCATTGGCTTCAACGTACTCATGCGTTGCGCCCTACTTGCCATGCGTGCCACTGTATTTGCAACAGACAGGTACTCGGGGGGATGCTGAGGATGCCGGCCCAAGTCGAGGACTTAACAGAAGAGAAGAGAAGAAGGTAGAAGGGCCTAAGCCTAGTCGATACCCAGAATGAGGAAGTATGTACATGCATGTCCTACTTATATAGGTTAAGAAGCGACATGTGGAATAAGGAATGTGGGACAACAAGGTATGCAGAGCATGTGGTTATTGTCCACAACGAGTAAAATTAGAATAAGAAATGTAAGGCAGAGATAGAACAATAAAGGAAAGAATAATAGGACGTGCCCTAGGATAGGACAATAGGAAATGCCCGATTATAAAACAAGGCTATAACCGAGGATAACACAAGGGCAGGAAGTCCCAAGGTGAGGTGGACCAAGGAGTGAGGAGTAGGTGTGGGAATGAGGGGTGTGACCGATATGTGCATCTGGCCAAGAACAACTCATTGAATGGTTTGTACTTGGTTACTAATGGAGTATTTTAGTCGGTACCGCCGAGTTATCGGGTCCTTGGTATGTGTACTTGACACAGGGTGGTCACAGAAGATCAGTCTACATTGCACTAAGAAGGCTTGTAGTTTCCTCGAATCAGATCCATTGAAGGTATCTGGATCCCAGACCTTGGTGGTGTGGGGGGCTGATCTTCTAAGGCTGGCTAAGTTGCTTGCTAGCATAACAAGGGCCTGAGTGAGATCAGGCACAACATTGGGTCCTAAGGTGGGGGCCCCTCCTGGATGTGCAGGAGGCAGCGGTGCTGTGGCGGGTGGTGTGACTTGGGGTTGGGCAATGGGGGGTGGTGCAGCGAGCGGAGGTATGACAGGTGGTACAATGAGTGGTGGTGCTATGGGGTGGTGCCACAGGTGGAGGTGTAAAGGGTGGTGGTACGTAGGGAGGAGATGCAAATGGGGGGGGGGGGTGCCAATGAGTTTGACAGCACTGCAGAGGATGGTCCTGAACTGGATGGCATCTCCGAGGGTGAGAATTGTTGAGTCACCAGGGGGTGGTTCACAAGGAACAGGTTGGTCAAATTCGAATGCAGGTTTTGATCTGCATCCGAGAACCCGGAGTCAGATGAAGGCTCCAGGGGGTATGCTGGGGTCTGAGGCATCTGGAAACTTGGTCCAGGGGCAGACAGTTCTCGGGGGACAGATGCACATCAGGCAGACACCTGGGTGATTGTCTGCATGGCTTGTGAATGTGTGATAGGTCTCATGCTTTATGACGATCAGGAGTGTGAGTATGAATATACTGTTAAATCTGCATGTCGGTGCTTAGCTAGAGGCTTCTGGAAGGGTTTCTGGAGGGTTCCGAACGGTTTCCGAAGGGGGGGTTTGTACTCCAGGGATGGAGGGACTAAGGGTCATAGGTTTGGGATCAGAATCGGAATGGGGACAGAAAGATGGGAAGCACCAGGGGTCTTAGGACTGTTCATGGTATAGAGTGGTATGAGTGGTTTGAGGTCACAGGGACTTGGCTTCAACTTATGTATTGCACCTTCCTCAATCGTCTGTCCCTAATTTTGGAAAGTCAGAAAGTTTACCGGAACTGAATCAGAAACTACGATACAGAATTAAGTCAATATTCATACTGGCGAATAGTCCAGTCAACTGGTGACTTATATACATGTATCTAGTCTTTTACTATCTTTTGCCGAGTAAAGACAAGGGGAGGAAGAGAGTACAAGGGGCAATATAAATGAAGAACAAGGGAATGAGGTATGCGATGATCCTGTGCATCATCTATCAAAGGAGTGGAACCTTGGCTTCAGAATCTTTGGAGGTTTGGAAATGCGGAACCTCAGATTGATGCATTGGAATCCAGAAAGTATTTATTCAGGCTTAAGCGGTCAGAAAGGTCCCAGAAATGGTGCAGGTGGTTGTGGGGTTTGATGTGGGTTTATTGGCCTCTCAGTCAGTGATGCCATTTGGCATGTTTGGCCAAGGTCTCTTCCATCTGTTCCTGCTTTTTTTGTTTTATCTGTCCCATATATTTGTATTATATTCTCTCACCACTTTTTTTCTGTTCTTCTCAGCTAGAAGCTTACGCTTTTACTAGACAATGGGATGTCTACCTAAAAGGAGGGGGTGGCAGCTAGCTAGATACACTTTGAACTATAAAATCTCCTCTCCCAAAGACATCCCTCTCCCAAAACTTCCCTCCATTTACCCCATTCCATTCCCATCCTGACTTTCATTCCCTCTGTTCCCTCTGTTCCAACCTTAAGTCCCTTACATCCTGACCCTACATCATCCCAACCGTACTTCCATCCTAATTTCCCCCTCCCTGTCCAATCTCCTGACACTCTATTCTCAACCTTATGATCACCCCTGCTTCTGACATCCTTCCTAGCCCATCTATCACCCTCTCTCCCTTCTATTAACCACAACCAAATATGCTGAACATCTCAGCACATTTTACTTGCTTCTTTCTCCTCTTATGCCTTTTATCTTTTTTTTTCCTTTACTTTTTTCATTCAAAAAAATTTTTTTATATTGAGACTATTTCATAGTCTCACTCTCCTGGTTCTCCTCCATATCCTCATCCTCCTTTTCCTTCCCTTTCTCTTCCCCCTCATTTTCATCATCCTTCAGCTCATCTTCCTCCATACTTTCACTCCCATCCAAAGCTCCCAAATCCTCTGGCACTCCCAAACCCCTGTGCCAGTCCTCACTCAATGAGACCACTGCATGACCTACAAACTAAACCACCTCCACCAAACAAAAGAGGAGTTGGTTTGTCCTTGCCTGCCCCTGCAGGATATCCTCCCATATCTTGGCAGGATGCCGAGATCCTGACTCTTCTGGCTGTGGGACTTCCACAGTCATGGCCTATCTGCTAGGCCACATGGCCATTGCTTGCTCAACTGGTCACATGGTCACGGCCTGTCTTGGCCTCTTCTTCAGCTGCTCCTCTTTTTCCTCCGTTTCCTTCCCACTCTGCCTCTCCTCACTCTCCTTATCTGACTCCACCTCTTCCTGACTCTTCACCTTCTGCTGCCAAGGTGCCACCAAGTTGCACTTGACTCAGCTCTTGTTATAGCATGCATGTGGCCCCCACAGTCCTCACCTTGCACATCTCCCAGTGCTTCTTGCACTGGTTGCAAGGTGGATGGAGAGATGGCGACCACTCCTGGGTCAACTCTTCTTTGCGCTATTTAAAAGAAAATCAATAAAAGATAAAAAGAAATAACCATCACTCACCTGGGCCCCCCTTGGCCACTCACTTCTTCCCCTTCCTCTTGTACTTGGCCCTCTGCTAGGCCCCACTTCCATGCTCCTACCCCTTTTGCGTGCTATTTTCTCTAGCACTCCCAAGTCTTTGGGAGCCCTGGCAGTCTTGACACCCTTGTTTTTGGGTGTTTTATTCTGCTCCTTCACACTCTGGGGAGACTCCATGTCATTTGTCTCCTCAGGAGCCACCATTCCTGCCTGATTGGCCAATTTGGCCTGCTGCTTCTCAGCCACCTCAGCAGCTGCATTGGCTATCCACTTCTCCTCAGTGGCTTTTGCAACTGCTTTCTCCTCATCCACCTTCTATTTTCTTCTGCTGCTTTAGCCACTGCCTCCACTTTTTCCTTTGCCTCAGCCTTGGCCTTGGCCTGTTCCTCAGTGATTTAGGCAGCCTCCACCTCCCACTTCCGCTGCCTCTCCAATCTCTTCTTCTCCCTCTTGGCCTTTTGAGCATTGTCCTTGTCCATTTCAAAGCCCATTTTCATTATTGGTGGTGATAGGATGCATGTTTTGATGGGAGCGGTGATTGCATTTGGGCGCTAGACCCCAAACTTTCACATGATGTCACATTTAGGCACCCCAATCCTTATTTTAAATCTCCACCTACTGGCTTCATAGGTTCAGCCTCTAAGGAAGGGATACTGTCAAGTACATGTACTGAGCACCCAGTAACTTGACAGTGCCAACCGGACAGTCAGTCTAATTCTATGTGCAAGTGACCAAACCACACATATGTTACTTAGTACATCAGTCTTAGCTCAGCCCATCTACCATCCATGTTCCCTATTCCTATCCCTCACCCACTCTTCCCTACTCATTATCCATGAATCCCCACTCTCGGGACATTTTACCATTGTTTTATCTTTGGCCATGACTCTATTGTCTTATATTTGGTCACTCTCTATTATTCTATTCTTGGACACATCTATTATCTTATTTTCATTGTTCTATTCTTGGCCACATTTCTATTATCTTATTTTCATTGTTCTATTCTTGTCCACATTCCTTATTCTATTCTGGATCACTGTGGACAATGCTTCCACATGCTCTACATACCTTATTGTTCTCCATTCCTTATTCCACATCTTGCTTCTTAACCTATATAAGTAGCGAATGTATGTAGATAGTTCTTCACTCTGAATATCAACTTGGTTTACATCCACTCATCCTCCCTTCTCTTGTCTGAAGTCCCTTACTTGGGCTGACACTCTCAGCACCCTCCTGGGTTTTTCTTCTGTCTAAATTAGTAGCACACATGGAAAATCAGGGTGCAACACATGAGTACATTGAAGCCTAGCCACCCTGATCGGTCTGCAGGACTTGGCTGATTTCCATCTACAATATCAGCAGTACTGAATCCTAACACCAGTGCTACATACATGAGAGAGCCAATGGCTTCCCTGAAAGGTATGCCACACATATCTTCAAATTAGCATAGAGTGGATGGGCATTGTGACAGGGAGAGCTTGTTGTGAGGGTCAAGTGGGGTTCCAAGCAGGTTAGCATCCTGCAAATTGAATCTCTTGAGGATTGTCTGTATGTAGGCATGCTGCGACAGAAAGATTGTATGTAACTTGTAATCTCTCTTCACTTTGATTCCCAATAGCCAGTGCAAGCCCCCAAGATCCTTGATCTTGAATACTTTGTGCAGTTATCCTTTAACCTGCTGATTGTACCTCTAGAATTCCCAGCCATGGTAAGATCATCACCATCTACAGTGATGATGAGGGCATCCTGTCCAATATGCCTGTAAAAGACCATGTGCTCGACCTCACATCGTGTAGACCCAAATTTGTACATAACATGTTATACCACTCTCTGCCTGACTGCTTCAGGCCATAAATTGCATGGTTGAGGCAGCAGACTGTTGAGATTATTTTGTTTTTGTGAGTGGTGTTATATATGTGCAGGTGCACATGATCGCAAACTTTATTTAGAGTACTACATAGTTGATGTAGTATTATATAGTCTGCCAGTTATTTGTTACCTAGCACTCCCAAGTCAGGTTTGCACCCTCCTCTGTATCCTCATCCCTTTTGGACAGCTGAGAATTCTAACACAAATAACCCAACACATCTGGCCTCATCATGACCGATTGAAGGCCTCTGTGACCAAATTGAAAACCGCACCTGCCGAAAGTGCATCAGGCCTACTGAAAGCCTGTTATAGTTGAATCGAAAGCTGTACCTACCAAAAGTGCACCAGGCCTATTGAAAGCCTGTTATACTCAACTTATGGCACCAAACGCCTACTTCTAAAAACTCAATGAGTCAAATTATGTAGACTGGTGGTATACCATGGCTGTGCTCCTTGTTGAGAAAGACTTGTGGGATGTCATAGATGGCACCTCCCCCAGGCCCCAGGGATCTGAAAACAGCAAGGCTGTGAAGGCCTATATCAAAAAGCAACAACTGGCGCATGCAAAAATCATCCTCAATATAGAGAAGTCACAGTTACCGCACACACGCTATGATGTCCCAAAGGAGATCTGGGACAACCTCAAGATAGTGCACCATGCGCATGGTTTTGCCACTTGACTTGCTCTTTGACATCGTTTTTTGTATATACGCAAAGCAGATGGATAGCCAATGAATATGTGGATCTCTGAAGTCAAGAATGCAGCTTTTCAGCTTGAAGCCGCTGGAGTTATAGTTATAGATGATGATATCATCCTGGCACTTACAGAGGGGCTTCCAGACATGTATGACAACTTTATCATGGCACTGGATAACCTTCTGCCAGTAGAACTCACTCTTGCTAACATTGTTACCCGGTTACTGAACAAGGAGGTGTGATAACAGCCACATGCACTAGCCAAGTCTGAATCAGAACAGTATGGGGAGTCAGCATTGGCTGCTGATATCAAGAAAAAGCATCGTGTTGATGAGATAACTTGCTATAATTGCAACAGAAGGGGCTATTATCAGTCAAACTGCCCGTCACCAAGGCTCAAAACGGCTACGATAGTAGATGAAGGGTTGAAGGATGAGGGGGACCATGATCTATTTGCCTTTTAATATGTACAAGGTAAATGGAACTCCACACCACTCAAGGACATGTGTTGAGATTATTTTGTTTTTGCGAGCGGTGTTATGTATGTGCAGGTGCACGTAATCGCGAACTTTATTTTGAGTACTACATAGTTGATGTAGTATTACATAGTCCGCTGGTTATTTGTTACCCAGCACTCCCAAGTCAGGTTTGTACCCTCCTCTGTGTCCTCATCCCTTTTGGATGGCTGAGAATTCTAACACAGACATGGTGCTCCTTGCCATGGGTCTCATACCCCTTTGCCTGATACATGTAAACAACCTGGGTGATTGGGTCATTGAGGTATGCACCATCTATATCCATCTGCTTGAGCTTCCAGTCATTCCTGATGGTGAAAGCAGCCATGATGCAGATGGCAGAGAGTTTAGCAGTAGAGGAGAATGTCTCATTGTAGTGTATTCCTTTAGCTTGTGAAAAGCCTTGCATGATGAGCCTTGTCTTGCAATTCACAATTTTGCTGTTGGTGTTGTGTTTGTAGTGGAATACTAGTCTGCTGCCCACTATATTCACACCATCTGGGGGTTCTACAAGGTTCCAGGTTCTTAGCTTGGCATACTGGTTCAACTTACACTTTATGGAGGTATCCCATGCTGGCCAGTCCTCGTGTGAATGCACATCATCTAGGCTAACTAGGTTGATTCCCATGCTCTGGGTAGCTGCCGCCATTGAATGTTCTAGAGATGGATGTGTCATCTCTTCATCCTCCATGCTGACCCCCTCCAGCTCCTCCAGGACCACTAAGGCTATGTTCCGGGTGGGGATGGGCAGCCTCTTAGGGTATATGGGGGCATTTGTGTGACCAGTGCTACTGCCTATACTGTTGGCAATGTCCCTTATATAGGCAGAGGGCTTATGCACCCTGTGTCCCCTGCCTTGTGGCTGCTCCTCTACAGGGTCCAGTGCCTCAAATATTCCAAGATGATCTATGTGTGGTGCAGGAGGGTTGATGCATGGTTGTTGAGCGGTGCCTTGACTGTTGTGGGTGGTTAGCTCCCCTTTAGTCTGCATGTTGCTTGGGACGACTAGGACAGATTCATTGAACATAACATTGTGCTCAATTGTTACTCGACATTTGCTAGGCCAATACACTCTGTGCCCCTTGCTTTTGTTGCTGTATCTGACCTACCTGCCTTTTTCCACCTTGGCTTCCAGTTTGCTGTGGTCTTCTCTGAGGGTAAAGACTCTCATTCCCCATTCTGGTAAGTCTGTAAGGTCTGGCTTCACATGATGCATGATCTCATATGGCATCTTTCCATCCAGTGCATGCATGGATGTCCTGTGCTTCAACCAGACTGCATGTTGCACTGACTCTGTCCAGAGAAACTTGGGCAAACCGACTGCCAGGTGCATTGCAAGTGCATGTTCCAGCAGCATGTGATTGAGCCTTTCTGACATACTGTTCTCTTCAAGTGTGTCATGTATGGTCAGGCTTTGGACCATTTCCTTGGACTTTAGGTGGGCACTGAACTCTTCAGAGAGATATTCACTGCCGCAATCCATTTGTAGATGCTTCAGCTTTATGCTGTGTTGGGTCTCCACCCACACCTCATACTGTCTGTAGTAGCAGAGGGTGTTGCTCTTCTTTACCATGGGTAGGGAATGGCATGGGTCGCCCATGGATCAAATGTGGGTGACTCGCACCCGACCTATGGCAAACCCAAACCCACCAACCCATGGGTTTTTTCCCATGGGTCAATGGGTGTCAGGTGCATGCTGCACCTGCATGCCTGCGATGCATTTGCACCAACATGAACATGCTGTACATGCATGCACCAAGACAAATGCGCAGTATGTGTACATGCCGACTCGAATGCGCTGTACATGCACATGCCAACATGAGCATGCTGTACACATACATGCTGATACAAACACACTGTATGCATATGCACCGACTCGAACATGCTGTACGCATACACGCCAACATGGACACATTGTATGCGCATGTGCCAATGTGCTGTACATGTATGTGCCGACACGAACATGTTGTACACATGTACATATGGCTCATTGGTGTCAGTGCATGCATGTCATACATGTGCAGCATGTGTGTCATATGCATGTGGCAGCATGTGTGTGTCATATGCATGTGCGTGTCGTATGTGCACACATACGACAGGAGCAAGTCTCTGGTTTGGTGTCATGTGCATGTGCATCCACGCGTACATGGTTGACGCACCGGGTTGGGCTGGGTCACGGGTGCCCTTGGCTTGACCTGCACCCAAACCCAAGGGCACCCGACCCAGTGACCCACATGATTGGCCAAACCCATGCTATTCCCTAACCATGGGTACCAGGTACATCCACCTGTAGTGGTCATTGGTGAAACCAACAAAGTACTCTTTGCCATCGTAGCTTTGGGGGTTCATAGGCCTCCATACATCCCAGTGGATCTTTTTGCCAAATTTTGTGGCCTGTGATCCCTCTCGTGTCTGTGGAACCAGCTTCTTTGTAGGTTTGGCTTGCATGCAGGCTGTGCAAAAACCTGGCTGACTGGTTGTATCCAGCTCAAGTCCCAATATAGTAGTAGGGAACCATAGATACTGTTTTGGAACCATAAATGAGGTAACCTGAGAACCGTGACAAAACTTTGGTATGAAGAAAGTCTAATCAAGTTCTCTGACAAGACGAGGGCAAGTGGAAGCCTGTCCAGGTTGATGTCCAAAAAGAATTGTTTAGAGGGGGCCTTGGCAGGTGCCTTTTCAATTACTGGTAGGAATAATAGTTTGTGTACGTGAACTATTATTCTACCCTTGCCTAGGATTATTTCCACGGATGTTCTGTCAAGTCCACGTACCGAGACCCATCCGCCGGCAGTGCCGACCAAGCAATCATCCTATGTCCACGACCAAGTGCCCGCGTTGCCTGCATAACACTTGGTACGCCGGTCCTGGCTCGGCACATTCGCCATCCACACTCCTCGGTTTGTTTCACCTCGGGACTCCCCGTCCTTGTATTATCCTCGGACGCGACCCCATTGTTTTA
>QLPG01008648.1:0-13279 GCA_003314385.1 Gomphus sp. MG54 | reverse complement strand
ATAGGGAATGAAGGAATGACAAAGGAGAGAGGGGACAGGATGAGGAAAGTAAACCAAAAGATGAGCCAAATGTACCGGACCGAGGCCATGTACTGGCGAGGGATGCCTTGTCACTGGTGTGTGGGACTAAAAGGCAAGGGTTGTTCAGTCGGTACTACCGAGTGAACCAGAGCTTGGTATCTGGGGCTTGACAGTTCAGTACACCCAGTTTATCACCCAGTTCATTATCCTTTTCCCCAACCCCTATTCTTTATCATCCCTACACTCCCTTCCTTTCCCCTTCACTCGCTTACCCATGGGATGTTCACTATTCCCTGCCACTCACTCACGGCCCTATTGTTTTATTCTCGGCCATTCCTTATTTTTCTATTCCTTTCCCACAATCTCACCACTTATATTTCATTGTCTTACCCTCTCATTATTCTATTCTAATCGTTGTGGACTATACCTCCACATGGTCTTCATACCTTATTCTTTTTTCCATGTCTTATGCCACCCTTATTCTACATTCCACCTCTCAGCCTATATAAGTAGTTGATACATGTACATAGTTCCTCAGTCTGAGTATCAACTAGGTTTATGCCTCCCTACTCTCCTCCTTCTGTTCAGAAGTCCTTGCTCAGGCTGACATCCTCGGCATTCGCCTGAGTATCTGTTCTCGTTACAAGTTAGTGGCATGCACAGGAGGCAGGGTGCAACGCACGAGTATGTTGAAGCCAAGCCACCCTGACCGGCCTGCAGGACTTGGCTGGTTGTCAAGTCCACGTACCGAGACCCATCCGCCGGCAGTGCCGACCGAGCAATTACTCTATATCCACGACCAAGTGCCCGCATCGCCCGCATAACACTTGGTGCGCCGGTCCCGGCTCGGCACATTTGCCATCCGTACTCCTCAGCCCGTTTCACCTCGGGACTCCCCGTCCTTGTATTATCCTCGGACGCGACCCATTGTTTTATATCCGGCCACTCCTTATTGTCCCCTTTTCGAGTCACGACCCTATTATACTGTCTTTTATTGTTCTATCCCCGCTTTGCCCACATTGCTCTGCATACCTTGTTGTCCCACATTCCTTATTCCACATGTCGCTTCTTAACCTATATAAGTAGGACATGCATGTACATACTTCCTCATTCTGGGTATCGACTAGGCTTAGGCCCTTCTACCTTCTTCTCTTCTGTTAAGCCCTCGACTCAGGCCGGCATCTTCAGCATCCCCCTGAGTATCTGTCTGTTGCAAATACAGTGGCACGCACGGCAAGTAGGGCGCAACGCACGAGTACGTTGAAGCCAACGCCACTACTCTTGGCCTGCAGGACTTGGCCATAGTCCGCCCAACCTTTCGACAACACCCTTTCGGCAGTCCCAAAGTTCATCAGAATCCGGCTCCTGACACTGGTTCTGACAGTACCATCAGTAGTACCGAGGCCTGACATAGATCGATCCATTTGCAAATGATACCATTTTGACAGCCATCGTGGCTCGATACCTCATTCCTCAACCATATTCAACATTTGATAGGTCTATCCATGGCCCTTGTTTGAATTTTTTCACTGAAACAGGTGTAGTTTCACTTTAAAACATGCTTCTTTGCTACTAAGGGGAAATCCTGGGTCCCTTGCTAGTGAGCCCTATATTCTATATACCCTTTGCCTATGCTCTGCTTCTTCCACATACTTTACCCTTTGATTGGGTCTGTGTTATAGTCTATGCCCCCTGATTTGATCCAGTCATGCAACTGTCCCTACTGTTTCTGATGACTTTCTGGTTACAATTATCGAGAAGACGATCCCCTGCCCACCCATCTGTGATTCCATCCCATGACCCACAGTTTTGTGATCCCACAACCCTACAATTCTACTTCCACAGTAGGTGCCTCAAGGTTTCTCACATAACTTGCTCCCCTTGTTCTTTCATTTTCTATTCACCCCTTGTATTTTCCCTCCTCCTTGTCTTTTGACCAGATAGTAGAAAGTACAAGGTAGTCTATGTGTATATAAACCTCCAGTTGACTAGGCTGTTTTCTAGTTTGAATATAGACTTAATTTGTGTCCTAGTTTCTAACTTAGTATCCATATGTGCAGTCCTGACTTTCTGAAATTAGAGACAGACAATCAAGGAGGGCACAACACATAAGTTAGAGCCAAGTCCCTTTGAGCATGAATGCATCACTGACTAATTGTCCAAGTCTTCATTACAAGTCAACCACCAGTCTAAGTCCTGGTCCTCGTCGTCCACTTTCTATCACTTCTGTCCCTACGACAATCTGACCCTTCAACCTTCAACCCCTTCATCTACAGAACCTCTCACCCCCTGCAGAATTCTTTGGTATCTGTTTAATTAGCCCCTGACATGCAGATTTTACAGTCTGGAGGTATGTAAATCCAGATGTCAGCAGGCAAAACTCTTGGTACTTAGGCCAAGGATTCAGGCCTTTGTTTCAGTGCCTAATAGAGCTGCCAATTGTCAGGTATTGGTAATGCTGACAATGTGTGGGCCAAGCACCATATTAATAGTGCCAACTTCACAATTCTACCAGGAAGTGGCCAAGTCCTGCAGTGTTAAGTCCGCATGTCAGGCGCTTGGCTAGTACTTCTGAGGGGATTATCCGGGTTAGTGCGAAGGTCTGTAACGGGGCCGAAGACCGAGACGGAAGTCGGACGGACTATGGACGGGGATGGAGGTGCCGGAAACTTAGGGTAGGTCACGGAATAGTTCAATCTGGTCACTGAGGTGTTCGAGGTCGAAGGGACTTGGCTTCAACTTATGTGTTGTGCCCTCCTCGATCATCTGTCCCTAATTTCGGAAAGGAGGTGGGAGTTTACCGGAAATGAATCGGAAGCTGGTGGGAGACTAAATCGATATTTGTACTAGCGAACAGTCTAGTCGACTGGAAGACTATATACAAGTGACTATCCTTGTACTTTCTTTGCCGGTCATAAAACAAGGAGAAAGGGAGTACAAGGGGTCAATAGGAAAGAAGAACAAGGAAGTAAGGTACGCGATGGTCCTGCGCGTCAGTTATCAAAGTATCGGAAGCTTGACTTTGGAGTCTTCGGAGGTTCGGAAACACGGAACCGTGGAATATATATCGGACATCCAGAAATCGGTTATTTGGTCTTTGAGCAATTGGAAAAGTCCCGGAAAAGGTGTGGGTGGTTGTGGGGGTTGGTATGGGTTTAGTGGGAGTACGGGCCATAACATGCAGGCTGGTTGAAGGGGTATGGCTTCAATGTACTTGTGTGTTGCATCCTACTTTCTATGCATGCCACTGATTTGGAATAGAAGAGATACTTGGGAGAGTGCTGAGAGTATCATCCCAAGTAAAGGACTTTAGACAGAGGGAAGGAGAATGGGAAGGCATAAACCTAGTTGACTCAGACTGAGGAACTATGTACATGCATTCGCTACTTATATAGGTTAAGAGGCAGAATGTGGAATAAGGGTGGCATAAGACATGGAGAAAAGAATAAGGTATGGAGACCATGTGGGAGTATTGTCTACAGCAATCTAGAAAAGAACAATAAGATGTAAATGAGAATAAAACAATGAGATATGTCTGATAATAAATGAGTAGGAGTGTGAGCAAAAAATAGAACAATAGAAGGTGGCCAAATATAAAACAATAGGGCTGTGACCAAATGATAAATGATTGGTAAATGTCCCAAGGGGAAAACTGGTAAAGGGAAGGATGGAGAATGAAAGAATAATAAAGAATAGAAGGGATGGGATGGAGAAAGTGAACCAAATGATGGCCTGAATATACTGAGCTGAAACCATATACTGGTGAGGAATGGCTTGTTACTGGTGTGTGAGATTAACGGTAAGGGTCATTTGATTGGTACTACTGAGTGAACTGGGGCTTGGTATTGTGGGCTTGACACCAATAGCCTACTGGACTTGAGAAAACACACCTCAAGTCTTCCCTTGCCTCAGCTTAGCTGCCCCTTTGGTACTCAGTCCCTTTCCCCCTCAATCCATTGTTTACTCCATCCTTCCAAGGATCTATTCTCTACCACCTAGAGGTCTCAAGGGTGCCAATGGTGCCAAAGTTTCAGTTTAAGCCCTTGGTCTGTTTAATAGGTATCTGGCTAAACCATTCAGACTTTGTTTAGCATATAGAACATGTTATCCCCTGCCAGGCTGGGGCTCATAACCAGTAGATTGAGGGATTTAATAAGATTTAATTTTTCTAGGACTTATTCCTTTCAATAGATCTCACTATGCATTATATACAGATTCTTAAGAAATATATCACTAATTCTCTTTGACATGTTATGCAGTGTCATCATGCATTCTAAGCCAGGTACCGCTATACCTGTGTCCCACAGTTCCGATATAGTAGACCTTACCCAGCATATCTAGTTCTGGGGTGACCATATTGCTAGTTCCTTCAACATCAGTCTTGTATGAAAACTCATCATTATCCACTAAAAATGCAATCCCTTTCCTTTATCCCACAAGTACATTGTTGTTGGTCAGTAAATTGCTTTTGTTTGTATTTTGACTCTTCTAGCTTATCCATCTGAAAGTTTTGCTGAGTCTCAGAGTTAGAGAGATATAACTATAAAGAAAATATTTATAAGTTTTATATTTATTTTTGTGAGTAGCAAGGTAAGCTTGTAAGCTCTTGGATAAATCCTATGGGACCTTGTGAAAAAATGACAGATATGATTTTATTTTGTCCACATCTAAGTTGAATGACAACAAGATCAAAATACAGTATATTATTCTGGCTGGTGGCTGTGACTCATGGTCAAGAGAAGAGGTCACAGAATTGGCTAACAAGCTGTTGGGAATATGTTTGTTACTGTAGTTTGTTATCATAACTAGCTACTACTTATACATTCGAGACTACAATAAGGGAAAAGATTGTAACTGAGGATGACTATAAATTCCATATGTGGTTGACCCAAAATGGGTCACTGTGTTTGTCACCTGTCTTTGATAGATGTCATGTGTTGTTGTAAATGTATAGAAACAAATGAAATCTTCAGCATATACCCTATATGCAGTGGGCACCATTTCCTCAAATCTTATTCCACCCCTAAATTTTCAATATCCTGATATTCTTCCCTGGTGACTTCATATATGTGTTCCAACTTTGTTGATTCCAGTCCCTTGTGATATGGATGTTATCTCCTATTGTTTATGTGCCTTCTGTCACCTGTTTTTTTGTTCTTCTTTCTTCCCTCTTTGGCCATAGCAGATGATACATGTATTCAAACAAATGTATACATTTCTCAATAATAACAAAGCTTGAAGTTGAATGCCATTGTTAATGCTGCAAATACAACCCTAGTAGGTCCACATTACCTGTAAATATACAATATCCTTTCCTTATTTATGTTCTCTGTCACTGTGATAGGTGGTGAGATGGGTGTAAAGGTAAACATGAAACAACCATCTGTTGATGATAATCCTTTGATCAGTTGGTGGGGCAATCCATAGTACAGCAGGTCCCACATTGTTGGACAAATGTTCACCTTGTTCAACCCCCTAGGTATCAAGAATCGGTGTAGAACCAAACATAGGCAGGAAGCTTGGCAGGGCAAAAACAGGCAAGGCCTATAAAAGGTTACAACTTTCCTGCATGTTTATAAATCTCTCTCAGATGCAATACATCTCCCTAAATTGTGTGCATGCCACCAGGAAACATGTCATTCACACCATTGAGCCAGTGTACTCACTCGGATTAGCTCAATCAAAAACCAAACAGCTTGGATCCTGTTATAGAAATTCTTTATATGTGGCCATAAACAACTCCCTCAGAGCATAGTAAGCTCGCACAATAAACAAAGACTCGCTAATGCTACTTTGTGACATAGGCATTCTGCTTGGTGCCACCGGGATATAGGGTTATCCTATATATGATGCCACCTACTAGCCTTAAAACAGACTCAAGAATTCATGGATTCCCCCAGAGGGAATATTGTATGACACATAACCTCAACAACACTGAACAAATGTTTAATTACTGATTTACCATTTCACTTAGCTGGAGGTGGTAATTTTTGTTGTTTGCAGTAATAGGGACAAGGATGTATATGAGTGAGTGTTCCTTCCATAGGAGAATATGGGACTGATGAGCATTATCAAAAGGGAATTGCTCCTGCAATACTTTCCCCTATCTGAGGAGACTGAATGATACCCAAAAATTGAATATTGTACAAAAGGAGAAATGTAGGGGTGTCTAAATCATGTGACAGATTGAGGCATCATCTAACCAAGGGGACCCTCTATACACTGTATACTACTAGCTAAGATGTTGGCTGCAAATTAGTCAAGAAATATATCTTTGGTATACTCAATGATTCTATGCTTACCTAGACACATGATTGTATATCCAATCGAAATGTTGAAGTTTATGTGCACCCTCATTGTATTGGCGGCCCAAAGTTTTGCTGTGGAACAGGAAAGGAAAGCAATAGGGGAGGTCTCTTCATACATCGAAAGCTGTACTGGCTCCCCCACTTTCTGAAGAATGCATGGACTGATAGCATGTGAATGTATCAGGGATGGCAACGGCAATGAAGGGACTAATTCTAGGGGTAAACCCTAATTTAAAGAAGGCAGGTAGCATGCTGTGCCACAGTGACACAGTGCCACATCATGAGCCAATCTTGACAGTCATTCATACAATTTTGCCTACATGAGTTCATTCAACAGAGCACCAGATTCATATCACAGAAGTGACAATACACAGGGATCTTGAATTTTGAGTGGTGCTAATCAAGGACCAAAGAAAAAATAACTGTTTGGCTTAAGCAGGTGAGGAATTACAAAGCATTTGTGACTAATGTGACATGCTTTCTCAGTGATTAGTCATCGTTGTAGTTTGGTGCTGATCCAACAAGTTTGTCCCATGCCAAATGAGCCTGCCAGTTGCTCACCAAGGAATCTGACTGACTTGCCAACGGAGGTATATATGTGTTCGAAGAATCACCTAGGACACCATCTGATGTTATTTTCAGCTTGTAGCAGAGCTTTACTTATGTGCCCTCTCACTGTCCTTCCCTCACACTTGCAAATACATCCAGACCATCATCAAATCATTACTATCATCCATTCATGCACACTATATTTTTGATAATCATCCTCCAGAAGTGTTTTGGCCATATCCTAAGACAAAGCCCATATATATTTCTGGGCCACCTCTCACAATGGCACTTGCCTATCCAGTTTGTGATAAACCTGTCTTGGAGTCGATGTTATGAATCATTCAATGCATGATATTGCACCAATCAATGTCACCACCTCAGATGTCTTCGAACTACCCAAACCACTCTTTCATTCATTTGGCAAGCCGGGCAAACCACTCAATGCAAATTCCAAACTGCTTGGAGAACGAGAGTGCATGGCAGTCAAGGTGGCAATTGGAGACAAGAAACAAGGACCTGACAATGTTAAAGATGTTAATTGAGTTTGGACCAGAACCTGAGGTGAGGGGAAAGAGGAGACAAAGAGAGGATAGGGTTGTTGTAATACCCACATTGTTGGATTTGGTGGTTAAGTGCGACACGAGAGATGTTGTAAAATATTTCATGGAAGAAAAGTGGTGCATTCCAAATATGAGGACCCTGATAGCAATCCAGCCTTAGTTATTCAGAACAAGGAAATATCTACATACATTTGCTACTTATATAGGGTAAGAAGTGAGATGTGGAACCAGGGTAGCATAAGGAATGGAGAACAATAATGTATGGAGACCATGTGGAAGTATTGTCCACAGTGATCAAGAATAGAATAAAAAAATGTAAAGGAGAATAGAACAATGAAGATAAGATAATAGAAATGTGGCCAAGAATAAGATAATGGAAAATGACCAAATATAAAACAATAGGGTCATAGCTGAGGATAAAACAATAAAGAAATGTCCTGAGGTGAAATGGGCCTAGAAATAAAGGATAAATGGAGTGGGGATCAATGGATAATGAAGGGGGAAGAGTTGATGAGGGATAGAAATGGGGGATGTAGATGATGAATGTGTCAAGCCTACCAAGTGAGTTGCATGTGACTTGGTCACTTGCATGTGGAAACAGACTAATCACTCAGTCAGCACTGCTGAGTTACTGGGTACTTGGTACATGTGCTTGACAGAGACCCAGAAAGCCAGAAGAGAGAGAGGAATGTGTAGGGTGCCAACTTGCATCTCACCCCTGAGAGGCCAACCTCAATATATTGTATTTCTGTATCGATTTTTATGTCATTCAGTGCGCTTTTACATTCTGAAATTTCCGAGTATTATTTTGTATTTTTACCCTCAGTATTGAGGGAGCTATTCTTTACTTTTGTTTGTACTTACATGCGTCTACACACGCACTGCACGACGCGCATGGCCAGCTCCCTGGGAAGGGACCGGCAACCTGGCTCAAACCTTCGATAGGGTCAAGAGCCGATTGTAGGGTATATGCAGGTGAAACATCGCCCACGCATGCTTCCCTCCTCAGTGATTGACCACACTGAGGAGGTGAGTTATATAGTATTATTTACAAAGCCTCACGGCTAATTTTCTTCCTTTTCTTTTGTAAGATAAAATATTTAGGTACAATTTCTGAATAAATAACAGTGATTGACCACACTGAGGAGATAAAATATTTAGGATTGTCAAACAACTTCTCTAAACCACTGTACAAGTTGCCATAATCCCTATACGGTTATGGGCCCCGGGGACACAACAGAGAAAGTTTCATTGACCATGGGAAGGCTAACTACAGATGGATCAAATTGGTCCCTGTGGAGAGCCCAACTCATGAGTTATTTTGAGTCTAAAACTTTACTTAAACATATTCAAGGCAAAGCTGACCGACCACCTGATCCTCCCACTTTCCCAAGGCACATATCCTCACAGATGATGAGGAGGCCAAGGTAGAGAAGGCTGAGGAGAGACTTGAAAAGCGGCTGGCCAGAGAAGGACTTGTCAAGACTCAAATATTGGCATCCGTGTCAGAGTCACTAGCATTAATGCTGGAGAAGAAGAAGAATGCAAAGGAGATCTGGGACACTCTGGTAACTGAAATGACGAAGAAACCAAAGATGGTCGTCACCAGCATCCAGAGACAACTCCGGAATATGAAATGCTCGGAGGATGATGATCTCAGAGAGCACCTTGATAGGGCTCAAGATCTCTTTGCACGACTCAATGATATGGGAGCTAAAATCTCTGATAAAGAGTTCCTCGACATAATCTTATCATCACTGCCGCCCTCCTATGAATCTGCTATGAATGCCCTTACGACATCTCTTGAAGAAGTCGGCAAGCCATTAGACCCGGACAATATCATCCGGATTCTTAAATCTCAATACGATAGGCGCAGGACATTATCTATTACTCAAGAAGATCAAGGATTCGTAGGTACACCTGACAAGAAGGTGCATACATGCGCCAACTGCAAAAAGCCAGGCCACACAATTGAAATGTGTTGGGCTAAAGGCGGTGGCAGAGAGGGGCAAGGACCACGACAGAAGAAGAGATTTAAATTTAAAAAGAAAAGATCGAAAGGGAAAGGCAAAGCAAACGTAGCTGATGAACAAGAACCATCTGAAGAAGACGATAGCGGACCAGTAGCATTCATAAATCATGATTGTGCTGCTTTCATCAGAGACGGAACAGGAGACACCATTATATTAGACACAGGAGCGAGTTCACACATGACACCTCATAAACATATGTTGATGAACTACCGCAATTTTCCTACACCGTGCACAATTCGAGCAGCCAATCAAGGCAGCTTTGAGGTGTATGGCAGTGGTGAACTCAAGATAATCACTCGAGTAAAAGGAAAACCTGTCACCTTGATGTTGAAAGAAACGCTATATGCTCCCAAAATTGCCTTCACCCTTATCTCGATTGGTCGATGTGATGATGCAGGAAATCGAACAGAGTTTGCATATCAGAAATGCACCATTAAAAGTTCGACTGGACATATATTGTTACAAGCACCAAAACTGCATGGCCTATATCGATTGGACAATCAATCAAAACCTAATACCACTGAGCGATGCCTGACTACCATCGATATACACAAGAAATTAGGGCACATATCTGACAAAGCCCTGAAACATCTTGTGGATCGTGGTATGATTATAGGCCTTGAGCTCATGCATATAGATGGAAAAGTCACTTGCGACACGTGTATCAAAGCAAAAATTACACGCAAACCTCTCCCTAATGAGCCTAGTGAATGGTCCAAGAACATCGGCGACAAGATCTACTCTGATGTGTGGGGGCCAGCGAGACATATAACAATTGATAAAAAAATCTATTATGTCTCGTTTACCGATGACCACTCCAGGGAGTCTGTCCTCTATTTAATGAAGTCCAAAGATCAAGTCTTTGCCAAGTATAAATTATACGAGGCAATGATGCTTAGACAAAGAGACGTGCATATCAAAACCCTCCTCTCAGACCGAGGGGGTGAATACACAAGTGCTGAATTCAACAATTATTTGGAGAAACAAGGTACAAAACATCGATATACCATACATGACACTCCAGAGCAAAATGGAGTGGCAGAATGTCTAAATCGCACTCTTGTCGAAAGAACACGTGCCATGCTTTTAGACTCCAACCTCCCAAAGTTCCTATGGGGGTATGCTATCCAGCACGCTAATTACATGAAAAATCGCACGCATACAAGGGCTCTACCAGACAAGACCCCTTATGAGATGGTCAACCATAAAAAGCCGAATTTAAAAGATATACACAAATGGGGAGAAGATATTTATGTTAAAATTAAGCAAGATGACAAATTACTATCTAGAGCAACAAAAGCAAAGTGGATAGGTCATTCCTCACAAAGTGATGGCCATTGTATTTATTGGCCAGAGAGTCGAAGAGTATCAGTCGAATGGAATATTGTATTCGACAAGGGAGTAACGTCTATACAAACTCCTACTATATCTCTTGACGACCAAAGCCAAGCCGCACCCAAATTTGCCCAGATCCCATTCCACAAACCTGTTCCGGCACCACCTATCATAGCTTCACGTGACTTAAATCATCCACGTGACCAGATTGAAAGTGGCTGCATACAAGAGACAGATGAAGGCACACCAACCAGAGACTTAGAAAATTTACAACCAAGTCAAACAGGTGTGAGTGGCCCTAGTGAAGCTCCTGCCTTGAGAAGAAGCGAAAGAATTTGCCAACATCAAGAGCTAGCAAGGACTGGCACCGGAACAAAGCCTCGAGCTAGGGATACGGAAAATGAAGATCTCACGACGCTAGCCTATGAGAATGTTGAGAACGATATTCTTATCAATTCTCAACCAAACTCAAACTTATCAGTTCACAAAGGCAGCAACGACATCAATCCCGATTACCTAGCAATAAGTGCTGAACAAATCAGCGACGAACTGAATGATTACACCTATCTCACTAATGAGCTTCAACTACCTATGACTAATGAAAATGCCCTAAATGACCCGACATGGAAGAAAGCCATGGATGTCGAAATTAGGTCTCAAATCGACAAACAAACCTGGGAGATCGTTACACCTCCTACAGGTGTGAATATTGTCGGAAGTAGGTGGAAACATGTCCTTAAGAGAGATCAAAAAGGTGCTATCGTGCGTGCAAAGTCTCGACTCGTTGCACAAGGCTTCACACAGACATTTGGAGTCGATTATGATGAAACCTACGCACCAGTCATCCACATGACATCATTACGGACTATATGCGCCATTGGGGCCAGGAATAATTGGGCAATACATCAAATGGATGTGGACGTAGCATACCTCAATGCTCCACTCGATGAACCTATATATATGCGCAAACCACCTGGATACTTCGAAGAACATCGTGACTGTGTACTTCTACTTAAGAAGTGCATATATGGACTTAAACAGTCTGGTAGAGAGTGGTACAAGTGTCTGTCCAATGCCTTATTCTCAATAGGATTTAAAAAATCGGCATCCGATGCAGCTGTATTTTACAGACACAAAACTGAAGGTCAAGCGATCATTGGAGCCGCAGTTGATGACCTCACTATAATGGCAACAAACGAATATATCATCTATGGTATCAAAAGAGACCTCGAACGCATCTTCAAAATGAAAGATTTAGGTGAATTGCATTGGCTACTGAATCTGAAGATCGAACGAGATCGCACAGCCGGCACCATTAGCTTCTCTCAAGAAGCATACATTGACAAGATCTTAAACCAGTTCAATTTACAAGATGCCAAGACACATGCGACTCCACTCGACTCGACTACAAAACTATCTAAAGACCAATGTCCTACCACTGCTGAAGATAAGAAAGCGATGGAGAAGATCCCTTACCGACAAGCAATTGGTTCACTCATGTGGGCAGCTGTAGCTACACGGCCAGATATATCATTCGCCGTCTCGCTATTATCTCAATTCCTTGAAAATCCAGGAATAGTACACTGGAATGCGGTGAAGAGAGTATTTAAGTATCTCAAAGGGACGAAGAAAAAGAAACTCATCTTAGGAGGAAATCAAGATGGCATTGCAGGATATGCTGATGCCAACTGGGCCTCACAAGATCATCGTCATTCCATTTCCACATATGTCTTTCAAATAGATTCTGGCAGTATCTTATGGAGTTGCCAGAAGCAAACCATTGTAGCACTCTCATCGACCGAGGCAGAATTTATTGCCTTAACTCATGCAACAAAAGAAGCAATATGGCTGAAACACTTTATCAACGAAGTTTTCCAACCAATTAAATTGCCAATCAAATTATATTCTGACAACCAATCTGCTATTACTATTGCCTATGGTAATCAGCAACATACGAGGACAAAACACTTCGATATACGTCTATATTTCATCCGAGACACCATTGAGGAGAAGAAGATCAGTATCGAATACATTCCAACCGATCAAATGGTCGCAGACATCCTCACGAAAGGTCTACCAGGGCCTAGAGTGAAGATTCTCTCCAAAATGCTCGGTATATATTGAGCTTGAGGGGGTGTGTAGGGTGCCAACTTGCATCTCACCCCTGAGAGGCCAACCTCAATATATTGTATTTCTGTATCGATTTTATGTCATTCAGTGCGCTTTTACATTCTGAAATTTCCGAGTATTATTTTGTATTTTTACCCTCAGTATTGAGGGAGCTATTCTTTACTTTCGTTTGTACTTACACGCGTCTACACACGCACTGCACGATGCGCATGGCCGGCTCCCTGGGAAGGGACCGGCAACCTGGCTCAAACCTTCGATAGGGTCAAGAGCCGATTGTAGGGTATATCTAGGCGTATGTCCCGGGTGACTATGGGGATGGGTTATCTAGGTAGATAGTTGTTTA